>CAFUXE010000128.1:514541-532351 GCA_903364295.1 Serranus cabrilla | reverse complement strand
CACAAACATAAACACCGCACATGACAAACATTTGCATTTTTTGCAGTCTCTTTTTCTGGAGCTCTTTCCTGCGTGCTAAACAAACCCACTTCCCGTGGCTCTCCGACGCACACGGCTCACATAAAAGAACATTAAGGCGCTCTGCACTTGAGATATGCAGCGTCTCAACCTGAAGAATGAAGTCTCACCCTGATTTTTTCCATAGTTTCTGCATTGCTGCTGCAGCTCCAGGATACCCCACCTATTTTATAAGCTTGCATAATGTTGCTGTTAAAAGGAAGCTGCAGTGAAAACCTCGGCAGGTAGTTTTACAATTACCTTAGACAATTATGAAAACCCATTTTGCCAGCACATTTCATTACCTTTACATAATCACTACCTGTACTTGCAGTTCCCAGGAGCCGAGAACACAATGACATAAAATTTTACACCTGTGGCATGCAAGCCTGCTAAAAGCCTGTCACAGTTGTTCTCCCCTGTTCTCTAATTGCAGCGTATCATATTTCCTCAGCGTCTTTTGTCAGACGCTCTCAGCACAGGCCAAGTATGTCCCACACTCCCACAGTTGGGTGTTAATCCTTGTTATTACCTCAACAAATACTTCTCCAGCGCGCCTCAAGAGAAAGAAATGCCACCTGACTTCATTTCTAACATACCTGTTCAGGTTTGTCATTGTTTTTTTCCCCCCCTCAAGACATTGTGGCGTTCTCATTGGTTGTTTCCTCAACCGTTTTTAGTTCATGTTATGTTTTTTTTTAAAAGTAGCTGCAGTGAAACAAAGATAGCCTTGCCCTTCAATAAAAACCGAGATCAAACTCCACCTTCAATCTCAAACCAAGCGCTGAGAGTATCTGGGTTTCATGTTTGCTTTATGTAATGTTTGTTTTTCTGTTCCTGCTGCCGACTTTAATTAGAACGGAGGGTGAAGGAAAACAGGGGACATTTTTGTAGCATATGTCATGTCGCAATACATTGCAATTTATTCAGAGGAATAAATAAATAAATCTGACTTTATTTACTTCTCAACTTGTGCTACTGCTACTAAGTTATCTTGTTTTGCTTTAAGATATCATATTTACTTAATTGTATTTTTGTTTTCCTTTATTTTTCCGGAGTTGAATGCTTGACATCCTGACCTAAAACCGGGTCTTTGAACGCACCTCCCGGCTGTGTAACTTTCATACAAACTCAAATTTCCTTTTAGTGTTCCACCGGTCCAGAATCTGAAATATGATGCAGATAATGTATCAGCCACATGAAAGAACGAGAAGAAATAAAAGTCAAATCCCATAATTGCTCATAAAAATATCAAATTAAAGAAGAATAATATGCCTCCTAAAAATCTAAAAGACTTTTTGGCTCCCTGAGCGCCAGACAGATTTATTTATTATTGCCAGGGAGCTCTTATTCCAAATAAACAGAGGATTATGTAAATGTACTTTTTCTACACAAGCTTCCAGTCCGAGCCAAGGATGCAGATACAAAACATTCCCAAGGACCATCTGGCTCTTATCACCTCTCAACATCGTTTCCTTCACATTAAATGACCAGCAGCAGGAGCCAAGTCCCTTAAGTGTGCTCGCAGTAAATGGTGCTACGTGCTAATCACACATCACTCCCTTCATCGACACGTCACGGCTCTTCATTTTATCATCTCTTCTTGAAATACAAAGTTGGGATGATGAGAAAAACATTATAAAAAGTTTAATGATTTGCAAATATTGACGTACATTTAATTGAATTGAAGACAAAAACAAGATATCTAATGCTCAAACTGGAAAACTTTTATTTATTTTTTTCAAAATATATAAAGTCCTGAATTTGACACATTTTATTTTTTTATTTTTATTTTTCATGCTTAATTAGTCGGATTTGAACCTGGATCCGCTGCCACTCTATTTATTTTTTTGCACAACATCCAAAGTTTTTTGTAATTGAGGTTGTAAGACTCTGTCCATGCTGTAATGAAACTGTCTTTTAAGTAATAGATTACAAGTAATAGCTCATGAACAACACCCCTTAGTTTAATAAATCACAGCCTAAAGTAAGCTTTTGATTTATTTTTTAATAGTCATCAAGTATGGCAATATAATAGTTATTTAGACCATTGAAGACTATTTAAATTATTTTCATTAATACATAATAATTTTCACAATACATTTTTTTTGTCAGTTTCTTGTTTTCGTGATTTTCAGATTAAAACTAAAAAGGAAAAATGTTCGTAATATATACAGAAAATATACAGAAAAACACCAAAAGCATGCAAGTGATTTCCAATTAAAGCAGGTTCGATATACCTTGCATAGTTAATTACCTCCAGACTCTCCAGTCTTTGTTTTAATTGCTCTAAAATTATTTTTCTTTCAAAAACATTGCAGCACTTATTGTGCACAGTGACACAGGGCAGCGACAGAGGAGATGCAGAGCCGGGACACGGTCAGAAATGTGTCTCGTCATGGAAAGAGGATTTAAAGTATTCCAAAAGAAATCCAAAGTATGTGAAATACAAACAAATTACAATTCAGGTCATGCATTCAACCCTTCCCAACACTGTGATTTAAAGTGATGAGAGGCAGAGTTAAAGGTCGAGGCACATTTTGACAGAGATGGAAGGGGTCACGGTGACACACTGCTGAACTCTCAGACGCTTGAATCTGTCTTGCATTTATGAGATGACAGAGCAAAGGTCGATAAAGCTCTGGGAAACGTGCTGCGCCGCACGATCCTCCGGGAAGAAGCCTTCCAACATGAGCCGATCACTCAACTGTATTTCTCGCTGACAATTTATCATACTTAGTAATTATTACGTAAGTTCTTGGCCTATAATTTGGGTTTTAGAGAGCTGACTTCTGTGACGGCAGCAGATAACATTAGCAACCCGAGCGCCTGATTATTAGCTGCTGGTTATATAAGAAGGTTTTTTCCAACCCAAGGAATAAAGATGAGTTTGGGAGTGACATGCATGGCGTTCTCCATGACGGGCATGCTGGGAATGTCATGGCGCTCCAGCCTAATATGGGCATCACACCGAGCCGATGGGCCAGTTTGACTCTCAATAACATTCCAGCTCCTCTTGGTTTCTGCTCATCAGGCGGTTATGAACTCACCTTCACATTCCTTCCTTGTTTACGGCTCGCTTCACGAAGGTGACAGGATTAGTGTGTCTGAAAGCATGGGTGGTGTCTGTACCCTCCACGCCCTGACGCTTACAGTAAACTGACACATGCTTTCAATTAACGCCGCTGTTTGATCCTGACTTCAGACATTCTTCGGTGTCCTACTGTGGAAAAAGCAGGTGGCTCTTCTTTTCTTTTAATGAGATAAATTTTCAAGTTGTAACTAATGGCTGTAACTAATTTATTTATGTTAAAAAGTTATGTAACACAAAGGCTGCTTACTTCCTGGATAAGTGTTGGAGAACTATAGAAGAAAGAAACTTTGTGCAAATATAAAACAGCATGCATCTAATTCAGAATCCAGACTTTATATTTCCTATCAAAAAGTCTTATTAGTTTGAACATTCATCTCTTAAAACCCACCTGCCAATCTTTAACAATGTGTGAAATATCAAATGTGTCATATAAAAACACCACATTTTAAGCGCAATACTTGAATAAATGCAACATTACATTTAGCCACTGAGAGCTGACATGTACAGGGTTAAACAGGGTGAGAAAGATTCGACTGTTTATCAATGATTTACCAACGTTTCTACCTGCAGGCAGCAGAGAGCTTATTAGTAACTGAGTCAGTCATTACTTAGGGGTCATGAGTTTCTCAAGTTAAAGGGTAGAATAAGACCGACTGCAGCTGCAAATACTGGACACTATTGTACTTACCAAACTCCAGTGGGGGAATGTAACTAAGTATATTTACTAGTGCTGTACTTAAGTATGATTTTGAGGAACTGGTACTTAATTTAGTATTTCCACATGCAGAACTTTATACTTGTACTTCACTACAGTTTAGAGGCAAATATTGTACTTTTTACTCCACTACATTTAGCTGCCAGCTTTAGTTACTTTTCAGGTCAAAATTTAATGTAAAAAAACAATGAATTTAAAATGACAGGGTTAACACTAACCCTAACCCTAAGTTTATAACCAATTAAGTATTTCAATTGGCCCTAATCCAGTAATATATGGGGAATATATAAAACAAATGTATAAAAATTCTGCGTAACGAGTTCTTTTACTTTTGATACTTTAAGTACATTTTGATGCTGATACTTTTACTCAAGTAAGTTTTGAATGCAGGACCTTTACTTGTCCGTGGAGTAATTTAACAGTGTGGTATTATTACTTTTATTTAAGTAAGTAATCTGAATACTTATTCCATCACTACCAAACTCTGCCGAGTCTCTCTCAATCTCAAAGACCGAGCTCCCTCGTGACACCTTCACATGTAATAAATGGATGAAAGGGAAAAAAAATTATGAAATGGGAGAAAAAGAAGTCTTTGCACACTTGCTAGTGTTGTTTAACTTGTGTTGATTATTGGATAAAAGCATCTAAATAACATTTTAACACCCTACTTCATAAAAGCAATGAGGAAACACACTTCTTATCCTCATCTTGTACAGCGTCAAATTTCTCTAATTCCTGATTGTCTTAGCTGTCCGAGCCTCGGCCGGATCATAAGACGGATCTGTCTCTGGGGTCTTTGATCAGCACGTCGGACCACATACTGCAGAGGACGTGAGCTTCTCCTCATTAGACTTCAGACGGAGGTGAAGTGACATCAAAGGTGCTGAAAATCTCTTCCATGACAGAGACGCCACACTCGATAAAGATTAGGATTTTTGGTTGTGATTGCTAAATCACCTTTATATAACCGACCTTTGCTGCACATCTTAGGTAACTTAATAATGATTTAAAATCTGAATAGCACCTTCTTCTTTCAGTACAAGAACCTCATTGAGGCAGCTATGTTTATAATGATAGCATGTGATGTTGTTCACACCAACAGAAGAGAAAAGAAGAAAGAGTCCCTGAGGCTGTTCTGTATTCAGACAATAAAGAGATTTGTAGTCTCTGAATGATTCATCGCAGCAGTCTGAGTCTTTAACATCGATGTGGCAGCGGATTCCTCCGGCCCGGCCTTGCGTCAGCAGGGGGATTCCTCCAGATTCAGCATCTGGGTGCTGCATTCTTGTCCGTCCCTACACGTTGCCATGGCAACGCTCACGAGACACGAGAGCTCGACGGCCGCGGCGACAGACAGGGTCGCTTCCTGTCCCCCCAGCTGGAGTGAGGAGGTGTGAGAAACCAGCCTCAGAGTTATGGCCCAGAGAGGCGAATGGGAGCAAATAACCAAAATGCCCCCCGTCCCACAGTGACGATGGTCCCCTCTCCAACAGACACTCCACTCAAAAGGAGAGGAAGAGAGACAAAGGAGCGATTCAGCGTCTGTTAACACAAGAGGCCCTGTCTATAATAAATACGAGGCTATGAATGAAGATAAAGATGAGTAGGCTTCGTGACCTGAAAAGTTTCAAACATCGTCACATCCTCAGACAAATCTCTGGACTTGATCTGGGAGAAACCTCACAGATGGTGCTAACTTGTCTTTATTCTGGTGTTTCAGGGTTTGGAGTTAGAGGACGGCCCGTCTGGAGCGGGTGTCCCATCAAAGCGGGGACACGCCCTCAGCGTGGCCACAGACACGGAGCTGGAGGGCGGCGAGCTCCATCTGAATTCCTGCCAGAGTGTTTTATGTTCCCATTCAGCCCGAGGAAGGAAGCTGGACAGCCTCCAGCTCTTTACATATCTTTATATTAATTCTACACAGTACAGTACATGCTGACTTAAAGGTTGTAAAACAGGAGTGTTTAATGTTCTGTTCAATAGGAAGCCAAACAAACTCCTTCCTGTGGAAAATTAGAGCATGTTGGGGTATTTTTTGATTCATTGGCGGCTTTGGGTCACTTGATTTGTGATGCGATCAGCTGAACAGCGGAGGGGTGTGATAAACAAGGCCGCTTTAACACAGAGTCCTGGAGGGACGCATGAATAACTGGCTGTCGACGTGAGCTGTAAGTCAAAGCTGTGGGGTCCTCGAGTGTTAAGCCAGTGGAAACACACACACACAGGAGTGCACACACTCAAGTTTAGGTGTCTTCCTGGGAGGTCCTGTAAGCGTAAAGAAGAACCAAAGAAAGTGGGAACAGAATATAAAGTTATGGGTGCAACTAGTTCACGGGGGTCTCGGGGCGACCTGGATTTACTGAGGCTGGAGAAGTGTTTGTTTGTGTGAAGGAGAACAAAACAGAAGCACAGCCGACAAAATGGGATGAATGATTTCCGGGGAAAAGGTCCAAAACCTCTTTATAGTACAGAAAGTGGGTAAAATATATCTGAGCAGTGAATCAGCTGAGTTCAGGTCAGGAAACACAGGTGATGATTGATCTAAAACTTAAGTTTTTAGTGAGCTTCCTGTGTCCAACTCTTTCATTTGCTGCAAATATATAATTTAAAAAATGACCATGAAAAACAACCCAAAAAATAAATTACTTTTGTTTTCAAGTGAATGCAATACGCCTCCGTCCTATTCTCTATAACACAGAATGAAAAGAGTTTCTTCAGCGTTACGTGGTGCACCTGTTCTCAGGATGAAGAAAGAGCAGCCATGGAGTGCGACAGTTGCAGCAAGAAAAGAAGATCATCCTCTTTGCTCGACCTTTGACCCCAGCCGCCCCTCACCTCATCCCTCATGCTGATCACAAAGGGCCACACAGTGACGGGGCGAGCCGATCACATGTGGCCAAACACAAAATGAACACATATGCAAAAAGCAAACACACACTCTGTTTGGTGCAGAGTTTAGAAAAGTTAACACACATTCCTCGTGCAAACCTGTGACCTTTCGGCTCCTGAGACTAACTGTACTCTGTGTGGTTTTTACCTCACAAAATCTTGTATCTTTTTATAAGGCCAGTTGTGATTTTTCACCTCATTTTTAGCTGAGACGTTCCCATAAACCACAACCACAAAGCTCTCCCCGATGGCTGGATATAAGGCCGAGGTCAGCCTCTTTAAAGATCCACTTGGCTCCGGTTTAAAGCAAACTCCTCCTCCCACACATATTTATTCTAGAGGGGGGAAGAAAAAATCTCCACAAGATTTAAAGTCACGAAACTCTCTCGCCGGTTGTGTGTTTTATGTGATAATAGTTTTGATATTGTTGAATGTGTTTACTCGGAGGATGATAAAGCTGGTGCACGGTGCGGGTGGAGAGTGTGTGCAGCTTGTTGCACCGTCACCACGGCTACGCAAACAAACACAGAAAGCAGCACGCTTCAGCAGGTAATCATTAGCAGTAAGCCGACCTTTGACCCCTGCCATGCCTCAGATGACATATGGTGGCGTCTACCTGCTGTTACTGGACTCACTGGGCCGTGTCACCCAGTGTGATGGTAATGCACAAACCTGCAGCTCCACTTTCATGTAGATTGGTAACAGAGAGCCGGTTTAAAGGAACATTTCAACCCAAAAATACACATTTCTCTCTTATCTCTCGTGCTATTTATCAATGTTTATTGTTCGGGTGTGAGTTGCAAAGTGATAGAGATATCTTTTCAATATAAAGGAACATTATCTGGTGATAAATTTCTTTTTTTCAGTTCTTGGCCATAAACCATGTAATACTTTGCCACTAACAACTGGAGTATGTGCTGTAAAAAAAAAAAATCTGTTTATTTAACACTGATCTTCCTGAGTTGCATTTAATCTCTTTGAGAAGCGATTCAGTCAACATCTGTTGATTTAAACACTCTTTAAGCACTCTTTAAATAAACTCGACTATATGACACCTAAACTAGAAGAAACGCTTATAATCCACAGACTTGGTGGGAGCAGTTTTTTTTTATTACCAAACTAAACCCACCAACTGTTGTTTCGTTCAGTGATGCTTCGAGCCTCGTTGAATGTTTACGTCTCGTGCAGTCACGAGGACGAGCCTCTTGTCCTGATCGCTGCACACTTCTTTTAGAGCAGTTAGTGGATGTAGTTCAATAGAAAGATAATAGTTCCTACATTAAACTGCATCTAACAGTGTCTGTGGATTATCCTGAGTTCTGGAAAGCGACATTGCGCAACTCTTGGCTTTGCACACCAAAACAATCTAGATTGATAAATTGCACTGCAGGTAAGAGGAAAACTATGTATTTTTGATTTTATTCGAACTGTCCCTTCAAGTAGCAAGAGCACAGCTTGTACTTAATCTATCAACAAGTTTTCCCCCCCAGAGGTATTGTGTGTCTGTCTGTGTCCTCCAAGAGCTGTGTGGGTGAATATTTCCTTTCATGAAACGCTTTTATAAGATAATCAGGAAATTCCCTTGGCAAGACTCCGCCGCAACAAACGGCACAGAAACGTTTGCAAATGAGACGTTCATGTCGTGTGTGTTTGTTTTTCTGTTGTCCTCACTCCGCCTTTCAATTTGTCTTGACGTTTTTCTCTGTCTGCTCGACTAACACTATCCTATTTCTTAATGCTCCCCATCCCACCTCCTCCTGCCTCCCATGCTCAGTTGCCAATTAAAATACATTTTTTCCATTTCTCCCCTGAGTCAGACATTCCAAATGGATTTCTCCGCTTCCCCATTTCCTCCGTTTCCTTCTCTCATCCTTCTTCTACCCACTGGCACGTCTTCTTCTATTACCCGTTCCTTCACATTTGTGCCATTTACAGTATATTCTTCCCACCCTTGCTAGTTTTCTCTATCGGACCAAGGAAATCATTACCGTCAAACTGCAATTCCTATTTTATTTTTGTTCCCATGTCATCAACAGTAATTTGATTTGGCAGCCAACCCGACACAGATAAGCTTCTGATTGATGGCCGCGGGTGCAGGACTGTGTTTGCCAGGACTTTTCATTAAGTCCAAGAAGGTGTCAGCTTTTAAAATTCCCCAAAAAAGGCATTTAATCCCATGTGATATCATCTGAATAATGCCTGTATTATGAAGGCAGTGAATTGAGGCTTCATGTTGCCTGTTGTTGGATTAATGAGACAATGATGTGGCTGTGACGGGGGGATGGAGACCGGAGACAGAAGCAACAGCTGAGAAAGCCCTTTCAGTTTCTAAGTTGGTCTGTCTGTCTATGGTTAAGCCTGGCTGCATCTGTTAATGCCCACACCCCGACGGCCTTTAGGGTGGTGTAATATCTAAATCTGCATGCAGCTATTTTGGCCAGACACTGAAGAGTTCTTGCACGTGCAGTCATAGAAACATGCTGCATCTCTTCTCCGCTTTGTTGAGACGAATAAAAAGATGATCTAATGCTTTTAGTGAACTCAGTGCTGCTGCCTGTAGCACCACTTGCACAAGTCTTACTAATTCATACGCCTGTGTTGAGCATCGCCCAAAGGAAATAAGCACTTCACCACAATCACTGCCTTTACGTGCAAACAGTGTCTAGCCGACATGTGCACAGCTATAGTTATGGATTCCTCTGGTCTGGGAGGTCACGTTGCCAGAAAGTGAGGCAGGATGTGGCGAATTCTCCTGTAGTGTGTCTACCTGAGTGCATCTCTCTTCCTGTGCTGCTGCTGCTGCTCTGCACCAGCCCACGCAGTGTGCATGCGCTTAAAGAAAACAAATCAGGCGCTGCAGCAAGACGGGGAAAAATCCGTTAAAAAGGCAATTTCATATTTGTGGGCAAGAAAGAAAAAAGTTGCGTTCACACTCAAGCTTTCCACTGCAATCAGTCTGCAATTCTACACGAGCACAACATCCCCAGCGCTCTCCTCCGTCTCTCCTCAGTGTTTCCCATCTGCTGCATTTATCCTGAACATCATGTCACTTTTTCCCCCCGTTGGTTTCCTGGTCAGGAGAGATGAACCAAAACCAGCTGTTCAAAGTTGATTAACACCCTGAAGTGTTGCCCCTTTTGAAAATATTGGCACACTGAAGGTGAGTGACCTCGCTCCCGTCGCTGATTGTAGCACCCGTGGTGAAAACATGGCTGTTGTTTTTAGCTGATTTGTGGCAGATTATGCAGTCAGAGGTGTTCATCCTACATGCGTGTCAGCCTGCAGGGAGGCGTTTTGACAAATGAGGCTCCAGTGGGATGGAGAAAACATGTTCAGTTACTCACATGAGGCTCAGGATGAAGGAGCAGATTTTTGAAAGTGGGGTTGTTTGAGGTATTTATCCATTAGAAGTGAACTACCTACAGTTTGGCCCACCTTAACAAAAGCTATGCAATAATTTGAATACTTTGACCGCTTTACCTTTTCTTCACACGCCCTATTTAGGCTTATACAATGGAAACTGAAGCTGTTCTTTGCTCTCCTCAAAGCCACCAGACTCCATTGACAAAAACAGTAATTTTACCTCGGGAACTGCTGGTCTCCTGCTGCCTCGATTGTTTAGTTTGTTTGTGTTAATGTGCGACTTTGGTGTTTTAAAGGGTTAGTTCGGATGCACCACAGTCACATTTGTTGTTTTTTATTGAATAAATTGTATATATTTCTTGGTGCCATGGTCGGGAAGCCTATCTTTAAGGAGGAGAAACTCTCTGGAGCAAATTGTTCAGTGGTCTAGCCTGGTGATTGGTGAGTCGTCCCTGCACACCAGAAAATAACCGGCTACAATCTTAAATAATGACCTTTTGCAGAGGTTATTTCAGGCATGCATCATAGCGTTATATACACGGTAAATGCACAAATCTGAATGTGCTATTTCATTTTACTAAGCCTTCAATAAAATGAGGAAGCACCTTCTGCTTGAAAAACAAATACTGTAACACTATCCACCTTTGCATACGGGAACATTACCCGCTTGATCTTATCTTAATTCCCAAACATGATAAATAACCATTGACTTATCGTCATGGGTGGCTGTTTCTATCAGGAGCTCTAAACTTCACATCATAAAATAAAGTGATAGCTGCCTGAAATCCAGTTTGAGGGTTCTCATCGAGGCCACACACCGCTTTGCCAACTGTTGTTTTTAGATTACAAACAAGGCAACGAGGCCTCGATCCTACTCTAATGTCTTATTTTTATCCCTCCTTCAGTCTTTTTCTCTGTTGCCAAAAGGATTAGGAACTTATCTTCTAATGCCACTCGAGCGTCAGCCCTGCACGTCATCCTGCAGTCTCGAGGTGAATGACTTCCAGCGCCAGTGTTTGGGAACCCACTGATCCTCCTCTGTCAAGCCACAGAGATGTTTGTCCTCCTTTTTGTTCACCACAGCAGCTGATGTGGCAGAAATACCAGCAGCAGTCTGGGCGAGAGAAAGGGTTAAGACGTGGGTGGTGGTGTGTTAAGCATTTAAATCAACCGGAGCTATTGGGCTGTTTGGTTTTATGAGGTGCCAGACCTTTGCTACTCCATTCAGACGGCTCTGCACTGAGGTCACCGCAAACAGATTAGAGATCACACCAGTGTGTGACCCGGCCTCACCGCCATTACGCCGCTGCACGATGATTTATAGAGTTAATGAAAGCATGACATCATTACATCGGCCCACTGTTAGCCTTCGCTAACCCTGTAAGTGGTAACATACACGCTATCTACCCGAGCAAATGAGGGTCTGCCGGTGCAGACACATGGAGCTTTTTTTTTGCCAAAGCATCAGTTGCTTGTTAATTACAAATTGCACAACACATGACACATAAGATATGTTGTATTGAAGGCCCGTATAAGCAGCCAAAGAAGGCAGGGAACACTTATCGACTGAGGTGAGATTACCGAGTACCCCTCCTGAGTCTGAACCCGTTCATTACACAGAATCCTCTTTCTGCATAAACAATGGTTTACAGCTAAGAACCATAAACAGAGAATTCAGACAGCGTGCAATCAGGCCCTGTAAGGATTCGGCATTTTGCAATTTTGCAGATGTAGTCTTGTTAACAAGGCACATTTCCTAAGAGAGCTTGATGGCTTTTTTTATTCTCACGAAATGTTGTTTGCGGAGCGACTGTCATCAGCCATCCGGTGAACTCATCCAGAGACGGAGCACAACAAGGAAAACCAGACACAAAAACAATCTATCACTTTAAAACATCATCTGACAAAGACACTTCATCACTTGGTGCTGTAAGCTTCCTCAGTCATTCCTCCTTTATGTTATGAGTGAGAGGTGGAAGCAGGTTATTCAAAACAGAGAGGAAAAGTCTGTTATCAGAGTAGGACATCCTAACGTAACTGCACAGGCCTCCAAGCCGACTCATAAAGAAACAGCAGTGGAAAAAAGAAAAAAGCCCACTTACATAATGAGACACCCCCTGACACACATACACACACTCACCTCTCTCTTTCCTCACACCCTTGGGTGACTAAAAGGAGAGGAGAGAAAGGACATCTTTGAAATATGGACAAAAGACGGTCTGTCTCTCCGACACATTTACCTAAGGGAGTCATGAGAGCTTAATAGTGTACGTTTACCCCGATGCTTTTGAAGTGGGGTTGTATGAGGTATTTATCCACAGTCAGTGTATTACCTGCAGCAGGTCAGCACGGAGGCTAAGCTAATAGCAGCAAAATGTGTTTTAGGCACATAAAAAATCTATATCGGATTAAATGTAGACTTTATCTAAAATATTTCCACCCTTTTACAGCCCTGTTATCTTTGCTCTCGTTAAAGCTACCAGACTCCTTCAACAAAAACAGTCATTTTAGCTCCCAGAACATCGTTCAGTTTGCTTGTGTTATTTAAACTTGGTTTTAAAATGCGTCTTGGACAGATGAGACACATCGATGTTTACACCTGTGTGTATCATGTGTCTCCAACGTGTCCAGCTGACCACTTGTGTTCGGATTTTGTTATTACCTAAGTCACTTCTGCTAGAAAGTGAAATCACAGACATATATTACGTCAGATAACAACAACAACTCTGCCGCTAGTTGCTAATCTTGCTAGCAATGCTTTTGTAAACGTAAACAGTAACGATATGAGTCTTTGGACTGAATCTTCTGTACAAATCAAGACTAAACATCTAGTTTCACTTCAATCACCACACAACCTGCATTGATTACCTATTTTTTCTGTTAAGTCCTTTTTGTGACTCATCAGGACACAACGGCATTTACACTACAAATAGATGTGGTTAAATGCATCCTAGTGGTTTAAGAGATCTGATCATAATGCGTCTCGGACCCTGTTTACACGCATATTCAGCCCTGACCACACATTTAAATGATGAAGGCAGCGGTAGAGTTTTGTGTTCTGCAAGGTTAAATTACTGCTTTTTTCAATGGAGTTTGGTGGCTTTGACAAGAACAAATAACTTCAGTTCCCTCTGCATAAACTTAAACACAGCTATCTGACACTAAGGTAAAATATTGTAAAAATGGCATACACTTCTGTGCCAGTACTTCTTCCTGTTTCTCCAAACTGGGGGCGTGCCAGCCACCATCTATCTCATACAACCCCACTTTAAAAAATTGGACTATGGATTTTTATTACCGCTCCAAATCTTTTACCTCCTCTTCATGAGCTCTTTGTCCAAATGGTAAACTTCACAAAGAGCTGACGAATGTCTCTGCACTTCATGATCATAAATAAAGCTTCAGGCGGACATTATAATCAGCTTTCTCTAGCACCCTGAAGTTAAAGCCATCAAAATCTCTCTTTTTACATCAATCAGATCCACGTCTCGGACACTTTTCTGGAGCGGACCCAGACTTCCCTCCTCGGCTGGGGACTTGTAAAAAAACAAGAGCGGTGTTTTCTGACCCACTCATGACAAGGCCTATTTGTTCCAGTGGCTCTGAAAGTGTTTGCGTCCCCCCAGGTCACGACTGAACTTCTCATATTTATGTTAGCTAAACTGCAGGCTGGCAGGCTAATTCGCTGGTATGTGTTTTCATTAGGTCTCTGGGGCCGGGTAGAGCTCCCTCACTAACGTGGCTCCTCTGAACTCTGACCCCGGCTTTAATGGGAAGGCTGGCAGAGAAAGAGGGTCAAGGCTTCAGAGTGGGCTCACTTAGACTTAAGGTAACAATTTGAGGAGGCGTAGCAGGTTACGTAACCTTGTATCTGGACACTAATGACTCGGTAGGGCCTGAGGAATGTCCGTCTCAATAGGTCTCTTTTACATCAGCTGCTGTTTGTGGCAACAAAATTAGCTTTGGTATTGGACAAATCCTGCTCTGTGCACTAGATAACAGCTATGTAGGGCATGTGACAAACCACTAGCAATGTGCTCAGCCACGGGCCATAAAACTAGTACAGAGGGACCTGTCATGCTGTCATCCTTTCTTTTTCTTCACTCCTTCCCTTCCCTTCCCCGGAGGCAGCGCAAACACTCATGTCCTCATTTAGAAACATGAAGAATACAGGCTGGTATGAGCCTCTCGCTTCTACAGGAAGATGATGTGGCCCCTTTTATGAAGGCATGACTGCTGAAACAATAAGTTAACCATCTATAAATAACTGAGAAGTAAAGGGGAAAGCAGTTTTTCTCTGTTTTTTATCATTTTAAATTAAAAATCTATGGGTTTCAGGCAGAAAAAACATGCAGTTTAACCCTCTGAAGTCCATACACATTATGTATCAAAGGTTATGAAGTTTCCATGAGAATAAGTACCCGAAACAAAGCTTAAAATTGTGATGTTTCTGTTAAAATCACATTATTCCACATCTGATTTGAAACATCACCCAAAATAAGCAATTTGGAACAACTACATCCTGTTAAAAACATTGATTTCTGCGACACTGTGAAGCCGCACGTGACAAATATTGTCTGAAAATCTGACAGAACTGCAGGCTGTTTACACAGAGCTGAGAGGAGGGGACAGGGGAGGCTGTGTGTAGAGGTTTGAATGTAAATAGTTCAATGTGTACATGTGAAGACTACTTTTTTACCCCAATATTCAGGACACTTGTGGGCACTTGGAAAAGTGTTGCATATATAAATTGTATTCCAATAAAAGAGAAAGAGAAATTCAACTAAATGTAGAAAGAACAAAACAATGGGTGGGTATAAAAACCTTCTTTTCACTAATAAACAATAAAAAATAATCATAGTTGTTGCCCTAAATCTAAATGACTGATGTTCAGCATAAGTCTGGATGTTTTGCCTGCAGTCACAGCAACAAAGTGTTTAGAAAGGAAACTGCCTCATATGGTGTTCTATACACTGAGGTAGAAAACCACAGCTTTCACCACCACCAGTTGTGTGTCTGTGTGTGTGTGTGTGCTGCTCTGTTTGCATGGGGTCAGCCCAGGCCTCTGCCTTTCTCTAACAGCGTCACAGTTTCACAGTTTTAGCAGCAGCAGCAAACCTCTGGAGCTTAGGTGACACATTTCCCATGGAGTCCAGGTCATCGTTTTTAAGCTCTCTCTCTCTCCGCCACGGAGGGAGGTTTCTATTTCTGATTTGAATTTTATATAACAGGTGAAAAAAACCCTGTGATCACCTGTACTTTCCACGCCAAGAGTCCTCGGTCCGTTGCTGAGTTGTCGGATGGGATGTTTTGAATTCTTCTTCAGTGACATGCAGGTTCAGAGAGGCAACTCTCCCACAGATAAGAAGAAAACAAAAAGCTGTGCAGAAACCTCACACACCTCGAGTGTGAGAAAAAAAGTCTCACCTGTAGCACAGCCTTGCCTGCATACAAGCAACATGAATACACACATACCAACTGTGACAAACATGCCTGAAGTGTTTGTGAGCATGTGTGTGCACACGTGTTTGAGTATGAAGTATCTTTATTGCCTTTGAGGAGGTCACAGAGGACAATATTGGTTTAGGAAAAGGGTTAAACAAATAGATTAAGGCAGTATATAAATGTCTTATTGATTAGACCTATAAATGACCTAATTTAATTCATATTTACATGAACTTTAAGGCTTTAAATGAACCCAATAACTCTTAGACTGCTGTCCATTATAAGGGGAATAAAGTGCATGATGATATTATCATGTTATGGTTATCATTACCATACTTTTTATTCTACTTCATGAAAACTATTCAGCTGAAACTAATGATAAAAGTCTTTGTTTATGTTTGTGTACCTGCACCCATAAGCTCCTGTCACTTGAACGCATCGCTTGCCAGCTGACTCGCACCTCCTCTGCGGCTCTCTCATTGGCTCCCCGTGCGGCGCGTCACTGCAGGGGGCGGGGCCTGACCAGGAGTTTATTGTGAGGAATGTGTAGTAGCACTCAAACTAATTTACCGCACCGACTGTGCCACACTCCCGCAGGGCATCATCCTGTTGTTTGGGACGCGCGTACTGGATTATCTCCCGGTGGTTTGACACAGGCTCCTCTTGGCTCTTCAACCCTTTTATCATGCGAGTTTTTACTTGATTAAATCGTTTTTGTTGTGTGTTTTTTTGGACTTGGAAGAAGACAGTGTATTTTTTGCAAGCGCGACTTCAATGCCAGATTCAGCGAAAATGAGCAAAAACGGAATGGTGACCAAGATCCACACGAGGATAAGAAACGAGCCGTTCATAGCCAATTACGAGCTGGTCGGCAGAGAGCTGGGCAGGTGAGCGAGTTTGTTGATTCTCCAACATTCATGAGATGATGAGAAACTTAAATCTGTGTGCTGACTTTGCTCGAGTGCGGGCGGAATGCAGCAATATCTTAATGATCTTATGGTAATCTGGTAATCATATTAGGTTGGCTCTCTGCACGTGCTAATGGGAAGCGTGTTAATTGGACATTTCCAATCCCGCATTCCTTCCCCGGGGGAAAGGCACAGATGGAGACGCGCAGCGGTAATGCGCTTTTGCGCGTCTTGTGCCAAAGCTTCTGAAAAGTTGTAAAAAAAAATGTGAGCAGAAATGAGTTATGCAAAGATGCTGGAGCATATAAACAGCACAGGAAATCCTTGAAGTGGTTTTCAAGGCTTGGAAGGTGCTTTGTTTTTCTAATAAAGTGCTTAAAAATGCCTGGAATTTAGATTATACAGGATGCAAGGTAAATTTGTGACACATTTTGAAGCATTAAACTTTGTTATGCTCCTTTAAATTGTCATCATTCTGTAGAAGATTGTCACAACACATGATTTGTGTTGTTTAAAGCACAATAACATCTAATTGAATGTGATTTTGAAGTGATAAAATCTGTAAACGGTGTAGCTCTGTGTACTGTATATAAATATGCAATTTCCCCCAGCTGTAAGGTGCTGGAAAGCCTTGAAAGTACTTGAAAGGGCTTGAATTTCTCCGTTTAGGAACCCTGCAAGTTCTGTGAGATGAGTGAATCTAAAACTGCTCATCTCTACACACTGTTCCTCTGTGTTTGACACCCAGGGGCTGAAATCATGATCATTTTCATTTTGACTCTCCACAACCTGCACTATTGTTTCTCTCAGTTTCCTTTTATGTGGTTTGGTAAATCTAACTGCAGATCACCTTCAGTATCAGTTTGGAGTCATATTTTTAATGTGTCACAGTGTGATTGATGAAAACACAAAGTGACCCCAACTTCTCCTGGAGGCATTTTAGTACACAAGTTGAATATAAATCAGCACTCATGTTGTATATAGACCTCCGACCTAACATTAAACATGCAATCTACCATCAGCCACTTCTCCATCTTATCTGAGCTGCACATTCCAGCTGCATTTAACCGGGGATTCCCCGACATGCCAGACAATAATGCCTCTCCTCCGCATTAACACAAGAAGCTGCAGTCGGGTTTCTTCTTGGGTTTCACTTAACTCGACGACAGCTGTTTGATTGCAGCTTGTGCCGGTTCTGCATCTGTCTCTATAACTCAGATTTCTTCCCTGTGTGTGAGCTCGTCTGCAGAGACAGCCTAAATAAAGAGTCAGTTGGTAGCAGCCAGTTTTCCTTGTCGGACACCCTGGGACATCCTGGGACAGCAGCCAGGGTCTATGT
>CAFUXE010000128.1:479020-508833 GCA_903364295.1 Serranus cabrilla | reverse complement strand
CAGCAAGACCGGGCAGGAATCTCACTATTCCTTCAACAAAAATGTGAGAAGTCACCAATGAGTTGTCTAATTATTGAATTCCACAGAAGGCTAATCCTTTACACGTAAGCGGCTTTGAACGGACAAGCAAAAAACCGCGCTGGCTGAGGCGTGTAGTGTATCTGGTTACACGACTCCCCTGCCACCTCCTGTGGCACTTTTTATTTTCAGAAAATGGTTTATTAGTTGGTCTGTTTGCTCCTGTTTCCCCAGTTTTGATTTATTAACTTATCCTGCAGTATATCAGGTCTTATCTGAGCTGGCTGTGAGCACATATTACCCCTCTTATCTGCAGTAATATTCCTGAGAACGGGAAGGTTCATGCAGGGGCAAGCTATCTAAAGTTTTATTGCTTCACGCTGGACTCGCATGCTGTGTGTACATGTGGACGGACTTTGTTCCCTCCAGCCAAAGTACACTAATGAGACTGCGTGTTATGTCATTTTAAAGAAATTGGAAATGACTTTGGGTGTGTTTACTCAAAATTGCACCAATGGGACGGGTTGGAATTTGCCATTGTCAACTTGTGTGATTCAAACTGAGAGGAAGGGTGTGTTTGCACAGTTTATGGTGCAATTTATTATGACAAGTTAAAGTGAATAATCAAAAATGAAAGTCAGCCAAGCTAAACTCCGCCGGGCGGCTGCACAGTTCCTTCTCTTCTCATCTTATCCTTGTTTTGTTTGCTCAGTTTTCCTTCCTGTGCTTCCCTTGCAGCGCCGCCGGTGGCGAAATCTTCAACCAGTGTGTTGCGGATAACGACGAGGCCTTCACGGAGACAGATGTGATCCGGCTGGCCAAGCAGATCCTGAATGGCGTGGCCTTCCTGCACCGGAATAATGTGGTGCACCTGGATCTGAAAGTGAGTGCGCTGAAATATTATATCACAATATAGGACAGTCTATTCCCTGGAGTGGCGGGCGGAGGGAGATATGATTTCTGTTATGCAACTGCAGCTCATTTAGTGTGTCGCGACCTTGTTCCCACGAGGGATCAGTCGGAGAAGGAACTGATTAGGTTTCTTTAATGGCCTCTGAAGGCTTTCTTTCTACATATGCATCTTGAGAGCGTACAGTTCCTCATTGCACAACTTCTTTAAACATGATTTAACAGGTGTGTGCACGCTCCAGTATTTGCACACACAAACAATGGAGCAATGCCAGCGGTTGGCGGGTATATCCTCTTTACATTGGTCTCATCTAATTAGCTTAGAGGATGATCTCAGAGGAGCAACCAGACCCCAGAATCCTCTTGCAACCACTTACCTCGATTGCTTCACACTGCCAGTGTACTTCATGAGCTCACAGTCAGACCTTTTCATTATGTAACCTCTGTCTGATGGCTGTGTCCTCTCCAGCCCCAGAACATCTTGCTGACCAGTGCCAGACCTCTCGGGGACATTCGGATCGTGGACTTTGGCTTGTCCAGACGCATGGACAAAATCACAGAAGTCAGGGAGATCCTGGGCACCCCGGAGTATGTGGGTGAGTCCTGAGTGCTGCACTTAAAGGGACAGTTCACCCCAAAATAAAAATAAAACTTACTTTGTCTTTTAGCTGTAGTTCTATTTATCAATGTAGAAAGTTTTGGTGTCAGAGTGTTGGACAAGAAAGATCCTCCTTAAAAAAAGCTTAATTTTCAACATAATCTGGTGCATCATGTGCAAACACTCTTCTTAAAAATCTTTTTATATGTCAAATGAAACAAGTCTGTCATCACATCACATTTGTTTGTTGTTTTCTTGTATCTCAGTCCAGATGCTGAAACGAGACAATAAAAGAAGTAAATATGAACAGATGGTAAATTAAAAAAAGACGAAGTTAAAAAAAAACATTACTGCTGTGGGTGTAAATGAATACTGCAAACTTGCATTTGTAGGAATATTTTAGATGTAATGATAAAGGTTTTGAGGTTCTGGACTTTTTTTGGTTAAGTGACCTTGAAAGTGCTTGAATTTCACTCTTTAAAATCTGTACAAACTCTACAGCGATATCTCTACCCTCACCAAAACAATCTAGATTGATTAATAGATCTACATTTTTTGATTTTGGGCTGAACTGTGCCTTTAAACACCCAGAATCACCTGTGTCTTTTCAACATGAGTGCCATTCATCAGGACTAATTGGGGCCATGTGTTTCTGTTTGCAGCTCCAGAGATCCTGAACTATGAGCCCATTAGCACTGCGACAGACATGTGGTGAGTGTGCTACTGCAGTTAATGTGACTATTTCCACTCATTTAACTGGACGCTTTGCAGAACTTTGTCTGTTTTCTACGTCTGGGAAGAAAGACCCGGCGGTGACATCACCTCTCGAGTGTGCAACACAGTCTAGACCTCTGACCGCAGGATCTTCTTTTCTTCGCAGTTGTAGTTAATTAATGACAAGCCGCAGCGAAGTGGAACTCAGCCAAACCTGTTGTGTTGCAAAACGCGTTATGTAAAAGATGACAGACTGCCTCTTAACCTCCTTTTCTTCCTCCCTCTGTTTCAGGAGCATCGGGGTCCTGACCTACGTCATGCTGACGGGCGAGTCTCCGTTCCTGGGTGACGACAAGCAGGAGACGTTCCTCAACATCTCGCAGGTCAACGTCGACTACTCGCAGGACACGTTCGAGGGGATCTCCCCTCTGGCTGTCGACTTCATCAAGTCCCTGCTGGTGAAAAACCCCAGGTGAGGTGAAGATATGATCTGATGATTATGGCGAAAACTAGAGTTTCATCAGCATCATTTTGAGCTGAATTACACAGCCAGGATGTGAGTCACGGCACAGAAGTACATCCGCATGTGTCTGAATGAGTCTGTGTGGTAACAAGATTTGCGTCAACTGAGAAGTGATTTCCTCTTTTTGCAAGCTCACCTTGTTTAAAAGAGGTTTTTAGGACGGCACCTTGTAGGTTTTGACACTGATGCATCAGCTTTGTGTGTCACCAAAGATTGTTAAAATAAGGGGATTTTCAAAGGAAGCGGTGTCACCGTGTTTCTGATTAACTTAACTCTAAACGGGTTAAGAGCTCAAACACAGAGCGCGCACTTTTCACCACAATTTGTTGATGAAAAGTAGCAGCAGCCTCTGTCTCTCATCCAGAGCCATAATCTGCAGTCAGTATCGTTTAATTGCAGCAGATTACTGCGAGTGTAGGAAAAAGTGGGAGATTCCTCAGTGTTTGAGTAATCGGCGAGAGACGGAGGGGAAAAATCTTGAGAGCAAAACTGCTTTTCTTTGTGGTTTTCCAAACCAAATGTTGAAAAGGAATATGGCCGACGTCTGCGAGAGAGAGAGAGAGAGAGAGAGAGCGGATTGATTGAATCGGATGATCCGGGCAATCCGTCGGTTATGTAAACTTTCTGGGAATTTCCACTCATCCGCGGTGTTATTGTGTTTGTGTGCGCAGGAAGAGAGCCACGGCGGAAGAATGCCTCAGCCACCCCTGGCTGAACTCGCTCGCCCATCCCCACTCCCACCCGCACCTCGACACCCGCTCGTCTTTGGACGACCCGGAGACGAGCCAGTCGGAGTCGGAGCCCGAGAGCCCGGCTCCTTCCCCCGAGCTGGACTTGATCGGGTCGTACCTGGCGTGCCCGGGTCAGAGCGGGCTGAAGGCGGGGCGTGACGCCTTCTCCTTCAGCGAGCCCCCGTTGTTCCCCACGCGGCCTGAAATAAAGCAGGAGCTGATCTGCTGAGCGACGGGCGGAGAGACTGGATGAAACTCCACGGAGCAGACGCTGAAAGCCAGTGCAGCTTCTGGGCCTCGGCGTGACTCGGGGCCGTGCTGTGTGGATGCTGTATGCCTGGCTGCTTCTACTGCTGTGATGTCTGTGAGCTGGGCTGTGTGTAGTTTAATACCTCTGCTTGTGTTTGAGTCATACACGCTTCTCCGTGCTGATTTATGATTGTACGGAAGGAATGCGAGAGGAATGAAGATGTGAGCGGGAGAAGACACACAGGGACTCTGTCGCAGGACTGCACTGCTGCCTTAAAGGTGACAGCTCCGACGCTGTGGCTGGTTCACCCCCTGCACGCACACTGGTTCCTCTTTTTTACCCAATTAGCCTCTTGAACTGGGTTCCAGAGGAGGGGCGGCCACGGGAAATGACTTCACTCACTGTGTGCTCTCTTCAAAACAAGTTCTGCTTCAGCTGACCCAGACATACCTTCTGTGATGAGTTCTGTCGGAGGAAGCGAAGGGTTTTGACAGATGGTTGTACTTAACAAAAGGATTAGAGCAACGGACAGCAGCGCTGAAGCCAGATCCTTCCACTGTTTTATGTTTATTTATGTGTTTTTCTTCACCCCCTTAAATACACAAAGCCACAACAATGGGTTTAGCATGGAAATGGTAGCATTCTTTTTTTTTTAAAAGGACAATCTTAAGCACTTTTTATTTCGTTATTGGACTTCCGTGTCATAGAGAGAAACAGCTGTCACACATTGTACTGTACAGACGAACCGTTTCCCACCACCCACTGTTTTTGTCACCTTTTTTTGCCACAAAGTGCCACTTGTTCAACCTCACTTCTGCGTTAATGTCAAAGTTTTACTTTCATTTTGTTGGCTATTGCACAAGTTGCACAACTTTTTTTTTTTATGTACTTAACTGCAAGGTTGCCACAAGATTTCAGGCTCTTCAAATAGTGCGAAAACATCAGACCTGGAAAGAGGGAACGGCCGGGGGGTTGAAGCAACAGTTCAGTTTCATTTTGAGAATTGTAATAGATTACATGGTCAACTGAAGATTTGTATAAATATGTGACGTTTGCCTTCAAATGCTCGGGAGCAGAGAAACTGGGAAGAATTTCTCATAAAAAGTACTGAAATGTATATTGTGAGTTAGTATTAAGATTAATCTGTAAAATATCTGATGTTTTTCTTTTTTTTTTATCGGTGAATGAATGTTAACATCATTATATCATGTCTTATTTTGTAACTTTTACTTATTCCTGTTGTTTTCTGCTCATGAATTTCAGGCAGGTTTGCACTTGTCCGTGTGGACGTCATGTTTAAATGAATAAATGTTGATGGCATGCATTGCAAAATGTAAAGAAGTAAAATACAGGTGCATTTTGTATCAAACTCTCCTGCTTGTGTGTGATTGTTTTTATAGCAACAAAATCTAACAGTTAACAGCAATATTATTTTATTTTCAAGCTTATTACTTTTTAATTTAAGAGTTCAGTTACATCCAAACTACAACAATAAAGAATTAGGATTCAGGATTAAGACAAAAAAAGACCAAGATTACAGATAGGTCTGTTATTTTTAATAACCAAGCTGTTCACATGGCTCACGGGATAACAATGAGTGTCTACATGACACTTCAGAAAAAATACTATAATATGACAATATTCTGAACTGAATATGTCCTAGAGGCAGAATATTCAGTTTGGTTATTACTAATCGGTTTTATTCTAAATGTAGTTTCTAATTAAGATACTGAGGTTATTTTCCAGGTTTTTAGGAGCATTTTTTTGCACAGAATACATTTGCACAGCCACCCGGAATATGCATCTAAATTGGTTGTTTTTTTGCAGCAAACTTTGACAATTTACGGCCTCTTTCCTGTTTACGATCTGCTCTGTTCAGCGCAATAGTTGTACACAAGCCTGCAGCTTGCAAGGCTGAGGTAGAAGAGCAAAAGAAAAGTTGGTCGGAAGGAGAAACAAACCAGTTTTTTTAAACATTTGACCACTAAAAGACTTTGATATCGACCTTTTAAATAAGGTGGTTACAGACAAGAAAGAGGGAGACTTTGTTTGTCTGCAACCAGTGGAAAACTTGGAAAAAACAACAGCTCCAGTCGTTCCATTTGTCCACATTTTGACCTGATAAACAACATGTTACATTAATTGAAATGTGCAGGTATTATTATCATCAGCCCTGTTAAAAGCTAAGTAGGAATATTGTCTTTTTTTCAGAGTAAGGGCAAAAGATTCACAGTTTTTTGGACATTTAAGAGTTATCAATATCAGTTCACCAGGTCCAAACTGAAATGCGTCAGCGGTATGTTTGGATTGTCAAAGAACGACATTTTACAGATATTCATTGTCTCCAGATGATTCATCCTTTGGCCTCTGGTCCCCAGCAGGTCAAAAACAAAGTTTATGACCAAATATCTGAAAAATGTCAGACATTCTCATCAGGCTCAGTTGAGTTTTGTTTTTAGGGCTAGAAAGCAAACATTAACAGGCTAAACTTAAGTAATTCTTAGTATTTCTTTCTCTGCTTTATGGAATTAAATTAGTAGAGTTAATATGTTTTCTTGCAGATCTTCATACAAACTAGTTAGGGTTAGGGTTAGACAAAAGACAGACATTGAATAAGAGCTAATACCTGGACACAATTCTGACAGATTTCACATTTCTTGCCTCCAGCAGCATGCCAGCACTATCAGAGGACCTTTGAAGTCTTGCTTTTAAGAGTGTAAACAAAACTGTGACGCAATGTCTCCTAGCAACCCCTCATCACAGGTGAGCAATTCAGCCAAACATTCATATTCCTCGCACATATTGTCTCATTTGACTCGTTTTTAAAAGCTTGATCTTAAAACGCTCTCTGGTATTTCATGATAAGATAAAAACCAAAGAAAAGTCTGGCTTGTTAATCATCTTGTGACCTTTCAGACTGACACAAGAGCTTTTATCTAGAAGATAAAGATGAAATACCTTCCACTGTCACCTGTGTATGTAACAGGGAGAAAAAGCACATACAAAACAGATTTTTTTGACCAGATCACATGTGAAGCATCTGCTTTTCCTCTCAGCGTGGCTATTTAGAGAAACAGAGTATCATAAAGAAAATAAAAGTCCTCTCTCGGGCCACTCTTCCATAAATATCCAGCAGACTCTGTGAACAGGAAATGCCAGCATCCTGTGAAGAGGAACACAGAGTAATGCTTTCCACTGCACATTCTCTCTCACACACACTCTCTCATGCTTGTTTACTTGTGTCAGGTTAAACAATATCCCTGCACGCCAATATCCTGAATTCTTGCTTTAATGTGCTCTTCCTCTCATAGTCGGCTCAGAGCCAGTTGGGCTTTGACTGAGCCGATGAGGAGCGAGCAGGGCTCCCTGCAGGGTCCTGCTCCGGTGGCTCTTGGCCGCACCGACTACTTCCCCTAAAGAAAATCCTGCTGCTGCTGCATGGAGCTGAGGAATGCCAGAAATGTTCAGTTCTGGCCTCCTTCCTTCTTCTGTCCTTTCTGCCCCCTACCCTACTTATGGGGCTTGTTTTCTCAGTGGGAGGTGGGATGGTTTCCACACGTAAACATATTTTTAAAGTGCTTGTTTCTCAGAAGGATCCACTTGATGGGACTTTGATATTTAAGGTGACCATTAGAGGATGATTCGAGACAGATGTGGGGCACTGGAAAAGAGCACTCGGCTCCTAAAGATCCAAACAAATACAAAGAAAAGTGAAAAAACCTCCAGATAACCTGCTTTCAACAATTGAAGCTAAGGTCCTGCTTAATGGTTTTTATCAGGCTTTTAAACACCCCTGTGAGGCTTTTTATAAAATCCATTCGTCTCTCTTGAGTCTGTGTAACAACAGATAACATTAATATAATAAATATTGATTTTTCTTGCACTATAAGTAACCTGGTGTCGGACATCTGCTGGGCTGTAGGATTTTTTTCTCTTTGTGTTTTCATCTCTAACCAGCCCGAGTCAGTGCCTGCAGCCATGACGCATTGATCCTTTGAGGTTTGTGAAAATCCAGAGCCGGGATTTCAAAATGTAAACCTCTTGGGAAGCTGGAAAGGCTACATTCTACACTGTATAGGTCAAAAACCATCAGTTATATAACCGAAGATTGTTTGACAGCAGGGTGAAATCTCTCCCTGTGGCTTTCCCGTCTATGTGCCACTGACAGCTCGGGAACAAAATATGCTGCTGCGACTGTTATCAAATATTTGTTTATGTAAAGCACTTTTCGTCGTCATAGCCAAATATTTTCTGTTATCTGAGTGGAGGAGGAGGACATGTAGGGCCTTTAATTGACTCTGGTTTGTTTTGCACAAATTGTACTTTGCAGAGCTCTTGTCCCGCTTTAGTACCAGGCTGCTGAGGTCATCAAATACCCACAAACGGACAAATACGCAGCCCTTAGCGTCTGATAGTAATGCACCATTTAGCATTTGTATTAGACGCGTTTGGCTTTCAAGTAGCTGTAACAACAAGTCCTCCAAACCATGTACGACTTTTTTCCCCTCAAATACCCCCCTCAAATACGACCCATCAGAGGATCTTCAAAATTAGGGCCATAACTGTTAGCAGGAGGTCATGTTTTTTAACATGTCATTATTAGGAAAAAGTTGCAGTTTGGTTAGGTTTTGGAGGCAAAGTTACTTACTCAAGGTTAGGGGAGAAAGTACATGTTTAGTCATGGAAAAAGATGGTTAAAAAAGTATGGGAAAGTTAAGTTACGTATCGTAAGTTACGAAGTTACGTATCTGACTACTTACGTCAGATACGTAACTTCGTAGTTTCTCTTGGAACACAAACGTTGCTCTTCTGGATCAAAGCGATGTGTTTGTTTGACTCCTCCCCTCGCCATAAGTGGACCTTGTCATTCTTTATACTCCATCTCTTCACTTCCTCCTTTGCTTTCACACATCCTTCATATTTACTACGGCCACTAGAGGGCGCCACTAACTATAAACGTACATATGTAATCCTACTCTTTAGCAATATCTGCTGCGCTGACTGACTGCTAAATAAGTTAGGTGAGGTTGAATAATGAGCGAAAAAGTGTCAAGGATGAGTTATTTACATAGACTTCTTCAATTAACTTAGCAAATGTGTTTATTTTAAACCCAATCATGACCTTTTTCCTCACATTAACCAAGTTATTTTGTTGCCTTAACATAACTAAGCAGTTTTATTTAAATTCACAACATCAACCAAGTGTTCTTCTTGTTTAAAACTGTAACCATAGTGGAGCCTGAACTACCCAGCACATGAAAAAGTGACTCCTCAGCCGTATGTGATGATTTGGGAACAAGAACAAGTTGTTCCGACTGTGTGTTTCACTTTGTAGCAAAAAGTGTGACCCTTTCATGATACCTGAGCTGGAATTTGTTACAAACAGATGTATAGACATATGTGTAGGATTAGAAGTCCTACGAGCAGAGACACCCACAGCACGTTCCCGTGTTTCCATGTTTCCATGTTTCCATCACTGCTCAGACATACATGAAGCGTTCCCAGCTCATCACAGCGCGGACCCCCTGCTCCGGGCGTCCCTCTCCGTCTCCTGGAACTGTCATGTTTTTCGCTCTCCATGTCTTTCTCAATCTCACCATCTCTAGATCTCTTTCAGTGCACCAGTTTTCTCAGAAGTAGGTTCCCTCGTACCTTATATAATGTGGAAATTCCTTAACGCTTATGTTCCTGATTATCCCGTGGAGAGTCCACTGATGTCAGAGAGCTCGAGGAAGTGTGTGTGTGCATAGGAAGCTCAACCTCGCCATATAGGCCACTGATCTCCATCACATTATGTATTGCTAATCAAATATTTTAAATGTTATCCATTTAGGTTCCTGCTTAATTGACATCCTGGACACTCTGACCTCTCAGTCACTCCCTCCTACATTCCAGTGTTGACCTTTAAGATCTTAAAGATCCACATAAAGCTCAGTATAAGTACAAGAGCTGAGGCTCTTGGAGGTGATGGATATCAGTGACTGGTAGAAGTGGATGAAAACAAGGAACGAATCCTCACAGTTAACTGGGACTTAGAGATAAGACCAACCGGGACGTGTTTCCATCAATTCATTTTGATGAAGAAAGATTGATGGAAAATTTCGAAAGCATTCATTAAAGTTTTTATGTTCGCTTGAGGTGTTTTTTTGTCTTTTTCGAAAAATAGAAATTGTGTTAAACGGGAGATTATTTTCTGACGTAGCGAACATTTAACTCACATGACTGATGTTTCCGCCGTTGCCCAAGTAAGTCCAACTCCTGAAGACTTCCTCTTTATTCTTGTTGTTGTTAGATCTTCTTCTTCTCCTGTTTCCTGACAGATTAGCCTACATTAGCAAAACATTACACTGCCATCTACTGACCAAAGTACATTTATGCAGCTTTGTTTATTTGCTTTCGCTCAGTTGATGGAAACGTCACTAATTTGCATTTTCTTTAATGCAGCGTTTCAAAATTGCGCTTCAGAATTCACTTTGACTTTGAAGGAAACACAGCTAGTGTTTTGATGGAGATAAGACCAACCAGGACAAATCAAAATCACTTTCTAACTAGACATTGACAGGGACAAGATAGAAATCTCCATCACGTGTCTCAGCAATGCTTGCAGAAGAAAAACAGAAAGAGAGAGGAGAGCATTTCCAGAAACACTCGTAACCGCTGGTAATATGTTTCTCATGGTGGTGCATTCATAGCAGCAAGGGAGGCGAATGCCTTTGGTTAAGCAGAGCTATTTATTCTGTCCCTGGAAACGGTCGAAGAACAACAAAAGCATTCTCAACAAAGAGCAGCACGACCTGATGCTGCTGCCTGTTTTCCTCTGTCTGCGGTGACTACATCCTCCCTCGACATGGGGGCACTACTGGCACACACTCGTACTTTAAAAAGCCACACAATAGGCACACTCAGCTCCGAGAGAACTTTTCAACTCCAAAGCTGCGTAAGGAACCCAACCAAAACAAGGGACACTGCTAAGTTAATCCTTAAAAGGTTCAATTTCAGTGTGGGTAAGCTCATGGAAAGAAACAAAAACACTGCCAGTTCTGTTGTTTGGATTTGCAGGACGCGGTACACATGAATGCCCCCTCACATGCACTTAAATTGTAGTTTATACACACACACACACTCGCCAAAGTACCCGCAGTGAACTCTGTCCGCTGACTCGCTACAAGCTCGGGAGGGAGTCCAGGTTTTTTAGACTGACGGGGAACAGATTCTGGTGGTCTGGATCTTTTCGAGTGCTTGATTTTCAAGCCACAGCGCTCTGCTTGTTTACTACGGGACTGGATTAGGGAGTTATTTGCACACACACACACACACACACACACACACACACACACAGGCAAGTACCTACAACCAGGATTCAAACACGTGCTTTACTCTAGGGATAAGTTAAAGGGATAGTTCAGAATTTTTCTTATGTCGGGTTGTATGAGGGACTTTATCAAGCTATGTAATGTCCTACAGTGGGACAGCAGTGAATAGTGTTTAGCAACCTAAAAAAATTGTCCACTTAAAATAATTTATATCACTTTAAGTTGCTGTTTTATTACCTTCGCCAAGGAGGTCATATTTTCGCCGGCGTTTGTCTGTCTTTTTGTGTGTCTGATTGTGTACAAAATAACTCAAAAAGTACAGCACGCATTTGAATGAAATTTTCGGACAACGTGTGTATTGGGACAAGGAACAGGTGATTAGATTTTGGTGGTGATCGGTGATCTGGAACACCATCTGGAATCTATATTGCGGATTTATATTATTGCATCAGTGACCATATTGCCTTCACTAACTGCTGCCATCAAGTGGATGAAATATTTCAATGCCAGTGTGCTCCAAAAATACATGTTTTCAATATAATCCTTGTTGTGGAAAAAATTTGGTTTGGTGACCCTATTACCTTAGTGGAGGTCTGCGCTCTGACAGCTCTGTATCTCCAGAAGAAGACTGTTCTCCCCTAAAAAACGACTTATATTTACGTTTTAGACTGTCCCTCACCCGCCCTCTAGTGGCAGTAATAATTATGAATGACAGCGAGGCGTAGTGTAAAGTCATGAAGTTGCATTCGGGCTGGGTGGAAAGGGCGGCAGATGGGTCGGACAGGCGTCGGACTTTGTGTCCCATGTGAAAATAAACGTAAAGTAAAAGATGTGATTTAAACATAACTGAACTTCTGTGCCTCAACCTTTGTGCATCACGTTTTTATGTAACTACTTCACTTCCAGCATTTGCGGTCATTTATTCACTGTTTAAACTTTTAGAAAGCCTTACCAGGAAGTTTCATAGCCTAAATTCAACAATACTACAGCCTTTTTTTTTTTTTTTTTACAACAGCAAAGTGTACATGAATTTAAAATGACATCTGTCATAAATGACATCTATTCTGTCCTTTTATTGGAGATCTTGTTGACAGGAGGAACCAAAGCTGTTATCTATGTGCACTTTAAATCTACCAAACATACATTTCACCATGCAGAACACCAGAGTTGCTGGTGTACCACTGCCTTGATTGTTTAGTTAATTTGTGTTATTGTGTGACTTAAGTTTTCTAAAAGAATTACCAAAAACAAACTAAACAAACAAGGCAGGAGTAGAACTGCACACCTGCTCTGCATCTGCTTCGTTAGTCCTTCAATCAGCTCATTCCCTTCACCTGAGCTCCTCCACCTGCACAGCACTTCCTCGTTAGTTTGGTTTGTATTTAAGCCTTCTTTTTCAGCTCAGTCTGGTTGGATTCTTGGTTGTGTTCTGCCTGTTTTGCATGGTATAGCCTACAGGGCATTGCCTACAGTTAAAAAATAAGGGGGAAAACAAATGTGTGTATAAAATTTCATGCAATTTGTTCAATAATTCACAAAGCTCAGGAATAAATCAAGTGATCACCAAAGTCAGTAGGATTCATCATCTGGGGGAAAATAAATCCAATAGTTATTGAGTTATTTCAGTCCTCTTGTATTTGTAGTAAAGGCTCTCTGGCTGCTGCTTCTGACCTTTTAAGGTTTATTTTGTTTGGTTTGTGTTGGCAGTCTGTGTTCATTTGTCAGCATTATAAGCTCTGACAGAGTGACTAAAGAGTTTGAGACCAAACTTGTTGTTTTCTGTGGAACCTGTTGCCTTCAGGAATATTTCCTGGAGCCTGGAATAATTAATAAGTTGAAAAGCCAGCTGTCACATCTTTTTTACTTGCTTGTCACCTGTTTTTTTTTCCTTCTTTCTCCTTGTTTTCCCCTTTTCTTGGCTTTTTGTGTTATGTAACTCAGAGGTATGGAGATGTGTGCATGGTTGCGTGTGTGTTAAACGTCGTCATTGCTGTCAGATTTTCATATTGTCTGAAGCTTCCTGATGTAATCGGCCAAATCAGAGTGTGAAAAAAAGAGCCTGGAAACAATAGCTGGGGGTCAGAAAGGTCGTGGAAAACTGTTTGAAGAACAATGTTATCTGGAGACCTGGTTATAAAATCCCAGTGGTGTACAAAGGTACAAGCGCTTTGAGTAAAGAGCGACTTCCGCTCTCCCAGACTCACCTGAGCCGGCGAGCAGCAGAATGAACCTGCTGCATAAACACGTTTACTTTCTCTGTCTGTCAGCAGAGAAAACTCCTGACAGCATGACGGGCTTTATTCCCTCTGTGCTGCAGATGAATGTGAAGGGATCAGGAGCTGGAAACATCAGTGAGGACAGACTGAAAATCAAACAAACGGCACACGTTCTGCCACGTTCATCCAGACTAAAATATCCTACAACTACACTATGAAAAAAATACAATTGTAAAAAAACAAAAGTAAAATACAGTAAAAAGTTGCCATGCAGTAACCATCAAATAACAGTGAACAGTTGTAAGCTATTTAACTGTTCATTTGTTTTTCAAAAAACATGGATAATATACAGTAAATATCTGTAAATTAGTTTTGCAACTTTTGCTGCCAGATTTTTTAACCATTTCTTTTTTTTAAAGAAATTCATTTTTTTTTTACAATAAATATAAAGTTGACTGTAAGAAAACTGTTTTTATTTTTATTTATCTTTTTATTTATTTATTTTATTTTATTTTTTTTTTTTACATATAATTCAGTTTAATTTAACATTCAAGACAATTAAGCAATTGAATAATACTGTAAAAAAAAGAGAAAAAAAAAGAAAAAATGTGCCAATACATATTTACAGATTTCAACTTTGATTTTGTGGTTAATATTTGTAATAAAAATGCCTAATTTACACTTTTTTAAATGGTATTTTCACTTAATGTACAAAAAAAAAAAGAAAAACTCTGGATTTTTTTTTTCTTTTTCTGATGAATAGCCATGAAATTTGGTGCAGACATTCATGGTCCCCAGAGGATAAAATATCATGAAACTGGTGATCACCTGACAATGTTATCATGAAGTCAAGTTTGTCCAATAATTTGGCTTATTAATAGTAAAACTGATGACACTCTTGTCCTCTTTGGCTGTACTTCACATTTAGTAAATGCTAAAAAAAAAAAAAAAAAAAGTGGAGGATCTTAAAGCACTGGCTCTAGAGATGAGATTTTGTACTTTTATGTCACCTGAAGGCCACCGTAGATTCTCCCACAGTGGTGCAATCTGCAGCCTCACCACTAGGTGTCACTAAATCCCCCACACTGCTCCTTTCAGGTTAGATTTATGATTATTAATTAAATCACCAGACAGTGTTCTGAGCCTGTGCTTGAAAAGAGATTTTATGTGGTCAAATGCCAAAGATTTTGCAATATCGCATAAAAGTCACAATATTAACGACTTGTTCCATAACAGCAGCAGGACAGAGGCAGGAGATCTGAGCCGCTCTGTGCTGTGTGTTATCATTTGTTTGTCTGGAAGTTTAACAGTAGACGTAAAAATGTGTGTGGGTGGAAAACAGGAGAAGAAGACATCAATATTATTCCACAGCTGCAGAGTACCTTAGAAAGGAAAGAATCCTCTTCACGAGCCCGTCATCCCACAGAGATGTTTGTGTCACGCCAGCAGGAACACAGCGAATCCAGATTTCATGCAAATTCATGAAACATACTGTAGCTTGTGCTCTCCAAGCTGCAGAGACTGTGCTTGGTTACAGTAACACACAAACACTGCTGTTATTTCAAAGTATGAATCACACTTTAAGCACAACGGTGGCTTTTATGCATCATTGCTGTGGCTCTTTTAACTTCCCAAACCCGTGTTTTCCCGTGCCTGGATCACGAGGACACTGAGGCCTGCAGCACCAACAGCTGCAAAAGCATCTCTGTTATCCCAAAGAAAAATCGACACCAACCTTTACGAGGAAACACAACATTCCTAGAGACACTTTTCTGCCAAACTAAAGTGCACTGAGTGTTTGCCTTAGATAAAGGAGCGAAATAATAAGCCCGTCTCATCGGGGTTCATGCTTTGAAAGAGCGGAGTAAAAGTCCCTGGAAGTGTAAACACGGCGGGATTTCTGGGGCTCTTATGTAAGCTCGCTCTCACCCCTGGTTCTACATGACACGCTGGGAAATATCAAATTAAATGAGCTTGTCTGAAAAAAATGCTAGATAAATAAAGAGCGCTATTATTACTTTGGGCTGTTGTGGCTAATAGCAGTTAGTCACCCCCCCGTGAAAACACACGAGGATGAAGAACATGATGTTCCTCATCGCAGAGAGGAGGAAGGTTTTTATAGTGAGGCCTCCCAAAGTGTTTAAGACCTCAAGAAACCTCTTATTAGTATTATTATTATCAGTTACTATGAACCTTAAATGCACGAAAACAGAGGGGGGGATTTTTGTTGAGCAAATGCTTTAATATTATTGCATCTGTCAATATTTTTTAATGGTACTATGACTAAAAAATGTCCCTTTTTAAAATAATTTTTTTTCAATAACAAAAATTGTTGCAGACCTGCCTGCAACAGTTTGCAACTGGGTCATTTTTAATAGTATTTTTACTTATTATTTATTTTGTGTTATCTGTATTTTGAATTTGTATTTCTGTGCTGTAGTTAAATGTACTCGTCGTCACTGTAAATGAGGGAAACCTCAGTGCCTTACAAGTTTAAATATGAAAAATATGTCAGTTTTATTAATAATAATTAATAAAGAATCAGGACTCTCTGAAATGGGCCATAATGGTTTGTTTACTGTTCGTTCCTTTTCTTTGAATGCATGAGTTGTTCTGTATTAGAGTATTTCTTCACTGTGCTGCTTTAATGCTCTGCTTACTTTGGTTCAACATGTCCATTAGTCAATTATGAAAATGTAACACAGTGTTAAGCTGAATGTTTCCTGCTGCTTTTGACAGGACTGAGAAAGTCAAACAAACCCTTTTTAAAAAAACGGGAGGAGACCCAAGTGGATACGTCTGTTTGGACTCATTATGATATAATTGCGTGGAGACGGCTAGACTGAGCGGACCCGGTGGGTTACACAATGATAGGTGACATGTTAAAGAAAAGGCCCATTATGTGCAGAATACTGTACATGGACTTACAAGTGCCCTTAAGGGCAATTTCCTTTTAGTGTGCCAGATAAACGGCCCGGATCCTGTTTCACACAGCGGGTTCAGCAGCCGAGCAGGTAATAACGATATATTCCTCTGTCAGGGCTTTTATTATAACCTGTAATATCAGGAGGAAAAACACAGCATTCATTTCTTATGGGTCACTGCAACTGCACGGCCTGTTCAACAGCACCACCAAGAGGAGCGACGGTACACTGAAATCCTACTGTCCCTGAAGCCACCATGTAGGAAGCAAACTTAATTATAATATTGAGGAATTTATTACTTCTGATCGACTAAACTTCTAATCAAATATCGTAATTTTTACTCAGACAAAACATATGATTAGTATGTAAAATATTTTGGAATTTCAGTCCTTCAGTATAACTCTTATTCTCTTAAAAAGATGTAAGCAATTTGACTTATTTTAAGTAATTCATGTTGTGTTTTAACAGCATTCATACACTTTTTCATTAGTCAAATTCAAGCACTTTCAAGGTCCCTTTTCAAGCTTTTCCAGTACCTTACGACAGTTGTAAATTGCAGATGAGTACTTACATACTAAATGGGTTGATTTCAATTTTTTTATTTTATATTTGTTATTTTTTCACTATAGTCAGATGGCTGGTTGTTGCAAGAGAAATACAGTAAGAATTTCAAGTATTTTTATGCACTTTATCCAACATCCAAGCACTTTTGAAAAACTTGAAAACACAACATTAAAATTTAAACTTTTTAAAAAATTCAAAAAACTTCCTCCACCACTGCTGCAGATTAGGGAAAGAACAAGGGAGCGAAAAAAAAATCAAACCAAAACCACAACTTAATCCAGCTCTTTCCACTTTATTGACACAGAAATGCACAATTAATGTGGGTGGTAAATGATTTGTGAGGAATGATTTTAACTTTCTCCTGCGTGTGACATTTTCAGATTCCTCTTCATTCTCTGCGTGTAGATCAATAAGGAACAGATCACTAAATATAAAGGGTATTTATGGCAATGTTAGCGCACAATGCAGGATTAAACAGTGGGTTCATTTTAAGTTAAACTGTATTCCCTTTGGACCTTTGTAGCTGTGTGTGTGAGGTCAGTACACAGTGTGAGAGACGCGTCTGCATGTGCAAAGTGGGTTTGTGTGTGATGAGATGTTCTGTGCAGAATCAAGTTGAAAACACTTCTCTGTTTGCACACAACACCTCATTCCTGACTGGTAGTGCAACACTGCCACATCGAAAAAAAAATGCAGGTTTTATAAAGGAAAGATTTGCATAAATAATATTAAACTACATAAAACACATGTAAAACACAACGACTTCACTAAGACAAGACACATAACAGGTTACAATGTTTCTGAGGAATGAATAGTCATTTCTGAGGAGAAGTTTGATTCCTTAATGATGAGAAAATCTGACAGATGGAGCGTCACTCATGGAAACACACACAAAAATCACTATTCAACACAGATGAGTGACAATAGTAGAAGAAGAAGAGGAGGAGGAGTTGGATCTCACTCCTCAAGCCTCCCATCCAGGATGCTTTCGAAGGTGAAGGGGAGGAACTTGAAGCCCTGGCCCGTGTAAAACTTGTTTTGGAACTCCACCCTGTAGAGAAAATAAAGATCCAATCAAACAAACGAACCAGGAAGTCTCTCACACAATCCCACAGACACACAGCAAGTGACCCTTGCTCTTCATTCCACCTGAACACACTCGTCCCTGCTCCTGGACCCCATGTCCCGGGGTCAGACACATAAGCCTCTTCCCTTCTGGAAAATGATCAGGCTCTATTTTTAAAAAAGGCCCATGCTAAGTGACGGCTGGATGACCTTTAGACGGAGGAGCCGTGAATACCTGCCATATTATAGTCTGTCTGGTGTAAAGGGAAGCAGACAGGAGGGGAGAGACACTGCTTCGTGCAAAGAGGAGCGGCGATATTTCAATATTTCTCTACATATACTGTAAGCTAGTTTAGTAGTTTTTTGAAATATACTTTTCATATGCATCTGTTTAAATTTCATGATAGTAACAGAAGAGGGACAGTGAAAAGTATAAAGCATAAAACCATTTTTACCTCATCAAAGGTGAACAAAAATAAAGTCTTCCTATGGGATGTTACATGGTTAACCAGTCTTTCCCAGTGTTACATGAATAGATCCAATTTCTAATTAGCATATGCTCTGATCTTCTCTATTTTAAAAATGTCTATTGTAATTTCCATCCATGCATTTTAAGGTTGGGCTCTCCTGAAATAGCCATGTCTAAACAAAAGATCGTTATCAGTTTAAGAGCTATATTTAGATCTATATTTATATGTACCTCGCTGTCAGACTGCCCTGTTTAAGTTTATACTGACTTCTGTGAATTCAGTGGATCTAAACTAACCCTTTAAAACACAAATGTGGATCTTGTTATAGACAGATAAAGTGTGTTTAGCTGCTGACCACCATGTACTGTAGGTAATACGCTCACTATGGATAATAGCTCATAGAACAAAAAGCCTGCACTATCCCTTTAAGGAAGAGACGCCACCTAACTTTTTCTCTCGATCTACTTTGGCAACCTGACCTTACATGTAACATTACATAATCAAATGGCGTCCTTATGCAATCACTTCAAATGCATTATGACGGGTGATTTTTTTTTTTATTAGATTCTCCGCATTCAAAAAGGCACCTTATTGTCTCTGAAGGCCGAGTCACTCCGAGCTGAGTCACCCGGCGTTCCTTTGTAAAGGATAATTATAGAGGAGAGTGGCTGCAACACAGGCATGCTCTGTAAATGTGCCAGCAGATTAAAAAAACCACGATGACATTCAGCAAAGGCTGACAAAGACATTAATACTTAGGAGACAACAAAGGCTCATGGGTGCCATAGCGAGGAGTCGTAGACTGTCCTGCACGCCACACATGCAGCAGAAATGGAAAGCACAACACTGACTGGAGCCAGGCATGTTCCAGGCCGCGGGCCAGGAAAGACAGCGGGCAGCGGGAAACTGCAATTTGTTAACTTCTAATTGAGACACACCCTCGTTGTCTGGCACCAGGGAACTGATGGGTACCAGTGGAGCAGCAGCCCCCACTACAGGTTAAAAAACCTACATATCCTGGTTATATTTTTATATATTTTTGTAAAAGTTTGATGTGAAATCTCAGCTTTGTACTATCGCAAGTAAACAGGGTAACCAGATGTATGGATCCTCTAAATCTGGTGTTTCTTAAGTGATGCTAATATTTCAAATAGGTCTGATTATATTAATTAATAGAAACTAATTCCTCTCTCTGATACCATTTTTGCAATCAGGATCGGTGTTAAACTAGACTTTTATTTTACTAACTTCTGGTAATTACATGGTGACACTTGATTTACACCTTAAGAACAATCTGTGACCCTCAGCCTGTTTGTTTTTCCTTGAGAAGAAGCTGCTCCTGCTTCTTTAAATTAAAAGCAGAAATGGTCACCTATTCTTAATAATGACAAGCAAGTGGTGGCGTCTCAACTGTGTGTGTTCACCTGCAGATGGCACTGTAGGACTGTGGTTCATTTTACTAAATCAAGTGTGCAGGATCTTAGTGTTGATTGATTCAGTTGTCTATAAAACTTGAAATGCTCAGAGTTGGAACATAGGATTGTTTTCTATCAAAAAAACATTTCTTTATTATATACCAATAGCCTGATAAGAGGCTCCACGTGTGAAGCAAATGAAACCAAGAACAAAGTAAATATTAACAAGAGGAAAAGAAAACAAATGAAACAAACAACCAAAAACAAACAGCACAACTTACCAGTGCAGTCGCAGTGCATGTAAGAAGGCTGACAAGCCCTCCATTACGAGAAGAATGGCCACTGTGAGAACAGCGAAGAAGAAAAAGACTATGGTCACGACCATGAAACCTCCGATGCCTTTTGTGGAAAAGCCAATGTGCATCACCATGGACCACAGCACCTCTGACAGCTCTGTGCACGAGACCAAGAAAGAAACACATGAGTGCACGCATGAGAGATCCAGTGTTGTGTAAATCTACAATCAAACCTTGACAGTGAAAGAAGGAAAAGTGTGACTCACGTGCATGAGCCAGACTGAGGGCCCAGAGCCTCAGGTAGGAGGCGGTGTTGGAGATACAGCCCAGGCAGTACTCTATGGTGTGGATCGCCTGATGCACCGCCACATCCCCAAAGTTAAACTGTGAGACAGAGACAGAACATCAAATCACCAATCTCTGGAAAACAACATCTCTACGACAGGTCCGGAGGTCCACATAGGAGGAGTCTGGCTCATTGTGTTTGCATGATCATATATGTAATAAATAGGAAAGCCATTTGCCCCTGCAGATCAATAAAACCCCTTAAATTAGAAGAGACACCGTTGTTTTTGGGCCGTAAGAACCCAAAGTATCAGCTGCCCTGCTGATCCCTCATGCACATCACCGGGACTGTACGGAAACACTGGGGGCCCAACACTTGAGGAATCCCTGCAACCCGTGTTTCAACAAGAGCCTCCTGGAACACACCGACCACACCGCCACTAACACTTACATACACACAGAGACAGACAGACACAGCTAAAAGCAGCAGGCAGTAACGAGGGGCAGAAAGAGACAGAAAGCGCTACACATGCACTTTGACAGGAGGGGAAAGGTTACAGGGTGGAGGCGCAGCGTGAGCTCCTGTCCTACCTCTTCCTCCTCGTGGGCCTTGACAGCAGGTGACAAAAGGCAACGCTTGGTTATTGACAGCACACACACAGATCGACAGACAGACATCAGTAAACAGAACAGAAGAGTAGTGAGAAAAATCAGTTATACACATTACAAGGGAAGAGGGCGAGCATTACACAACTCATAATCAGGCACAACTGTTTCCTGTTCAGGAGCTCTTCATGATGTAGAACAAACAACTTGACTCGTCTGATTTCCAAAAAAAGCTTAAATAGCCTGGATATTCTACAAGCAACTGCACACGAAAGTGAATGACATAAGCAACACAGAACTATTCCTTTAGTTTAATCTCTCATTAGCTTTAAATACAATGTAAGGGTGGAGGTGTGGAGCTTGTTCAACCCGTTTGCTGCACCGGCCATTCATCCATAATTGATGTTTTTCATGGCTACGGTGGAATTGGAAACAAGACGTATCGATTTCTGTTTCTAACTGTGGCTGAGGGACTGAATTATTCAGGAGATCCTGTAACCTTTGCTCCCTCGCCGCTCTGCTGGTTCTCCAGCTTTGTGAGCGAGAGGAAGAAAATGCAGCCGGTGTAACTGACAGAGACATGTCTCTTTACCTCAGGCTCCTCCTCGGAGTGCTGCGACAGCTGGTCATGCTGGATGATTTCAGCTTCATCCTCAGTGGGCCCGTTTCCCACTCGGATCCCTCCAAAGTTCTGTGTACCCTGACATAGAAAACGGGGGTAAAACAACCAAATTAAAAGGGTTTATAACGGATTACAATGTGTTATTTAAAGTAATGCCAGTTGCTTCATCTTACCAGATTTTTCCGCCACAAATACTGTCTCCGCAGAACTAGAGTTTTCACTATTAACATAAGTGGAACACAAGCCAAGGCGATTATCACCAAGAGTGACTGTATGACCATCTACACATGCAGGGGAGAGAAAGAAAAACAGCACACAGGGGAATTAGCCAGCTTTGATTCATTCATTAGGACAAAAGTATGCATGTATGTGATAAGTGTATCCGACCTGTCCTCTGTAGAGAGGTTTGACACTGGGGTCGCTGTAGTTGAACAGGAACATGTTAATAAAGGCGATGAGGAGACTGGGAGCATCCTTGGATATTCTAGCATCGTATGTGAGCCACTTATAGAAGATGAGAATGACGAGGTAGCCAAACAGACTGGCCATGAAGATAATCTCCGGGATGAATCCCAAGTAGATATTCAGCGGCTTCTTGAAATACCTGCAGAGGATCACGAACAATCACAATCTGTGCAGAAATACCAATGGAAATACAACAACGAATGAATGTAAAAGTGTTGGATGAAAATCTCACAGGTGGTTGAAGAGACTGAGCGAGACTCCAAACAGCATGTGGATGACTCCCAGGATGACGGACATCTTCATCTTGAACGAGTTCAGGAATGTCAGCTTGTTTGTGGCAATGTTCCATATCTGAGAGACAAAAGGGTCAAAGATGGTTCGATACTTAATGTTCAATATCTTTGTATCCTTTATATTTATATTAAAGGGGATATATTCTGCCCATTTTCAGGTTCATGCTTGTATTTTTGGGTTTCTACTAGATACATACATTTACATTCTTTAAAGAAAGAATTTATCAGAACTAAGGTTTTACAAAAATAATAAGCTGCACCAGCACATCCGCCTGCTGAGCCCCTGAGTCCCCAATCTGAGGTAACCACGATGGGGTGACAGGAAATACAGATTACAAAGAAAAAAACTCACGGGATCGATGCCGATGGGGTACGGCCCATTGAACACTCCATCTACTGTCGGGTCCAACTGCAAAACTCTATTACCTTCCAGGGTACTTGTCCTAAAAAAGGACGAGAAGACGGTCAGTTTTGTGAATTGAATTACTTCACACCTTCAGCAGTCAGTGATCGATGACACTTACGTCCAGTTGCCCCCAACCCGAGCGTTGAACATGGGCTTGATGCTCCAGCCGGAGCCGAACGCGTTAAAGGACTTGGAGAAGCAGTCGTTGTAAATGATCCCAGTGTAGACTGAGAAGATTCCCATCAACAGGATGATGTAGCGCCCTGCGAACACCATGCTGAACATCTGCCAAAGACCAAACAGAGATCAGTAGGTTTGTAAAAGAAAGATTCTGCAGCTGTGGGGCTGTTGGTGTATCAGTAATAAGGAGGGTGTGTGGCTGATGAGATGGCCACGGTGACATCCATACCTCGTTATCGCTCTTCTGGGCCATCAGCCGGCTCTCTCTCAACACAAGATACAGGGCAGCAAGGGTCAAGAGCACCCCGTGGCCCATGTCACCAAACATAACGGCAAACAGGAAGGGGAAGGTGATGATGGTGTATGGCGCTGGAGACAATGGAGGCAGGCATCACATAGGGGAGGACGACATGAGTGTCATGAATTACAGCAAACCGAACAAGGTGATAATGGGTGATGACGAGGCGGCGCGCCTTCAAATACCAAAGGCAGCTGGGTAAACAGACTCTTTAATACATCAAGTTCAAAAGCCTTAAAGCAAACATGATACCACTGATGGTTTAGATAAAGACAGACAAGATCAAGGGCTTAGGGATGTACAGAGAAGGCGTGGGACATACCTGGGTTAATCTCACGGTAGTTGCCAATTCCATAAGCATCCACGATGTTTTGGAAGCCTGAGGTGAACTTGTTTGTCTTGTTGTAGGTGGGCGGGGTCTGCTTGGTCTGCATCCTGTTGAGAATGGAAGGCACAGTGGAGCCACTCTTCTCCTGGAGAACAAAATTATAAAACACATTTGTTTTCTTTCACTCTCTGACATCCGTCTTGATATTTTATATTCCTACGAATGGGATCATGTGCCAACAATGCTGAAAATGTACACAAGACGTATCATGCTACTTTCACAGCCTGTTACTGCTACAACCGGACACCACCGACTTCCTTAAAATCTAATTCTGATAAACTGTTAATTGATTATAAAAATGTGTACACAGCCTGCATGGACTGCTTTGTAGAAAGGTGAAAGTGGTGGAGCAGATGAGATCTTGATACATTACACCACGGCCTCGAGTTTCAAGATGAGCAGGATAAAGACAGCTGAGAGATAAATTGAGAGTAGAGGCAGCGTCACGTCTCACAGGACCGAGGCTCTGTTGCTAACTAAAGAAAACTGAAGTCTTTTCCTGACCACTTTTCCTCAACATCGATGGAAAACTTTGAGGTAAAGGAAAGATGTGAAGAAGAATTCACGCTGTAGTTTTCTTTTCCTAAGGGGAATTCACATCTGAGCTGTTTTTTCTGCTTGAAACGATCCCTGGTGCTTTCTGTTGGATTGTCCGTTTGAGCATTTACACCAGCGAAAAACAAACAAACTCTGATGCAGACTAAAGAACCAAACTCTGGTCTGCTGAAAAAATGAGGGTCTCGTTTCTGTGGGTGAAAAATCACTCCCAAAGACGAGGATTCTTGAAGTCAAAAAGTATTTAATAAGGGTAGAGGAGAGACGCCCAATTTATACACATTGAGGTCATCAACAGATAAGTTACCTCCAGTTACTCCTACAACCTGAGAAAGTCTCTCATTAAAATCATTGGCCTTGCAGCTCGGTATGTGGCAGCAATTATACCTCTACTGATCTTCAGACTTCAAAAAACACACTTTTATCAAACAAAGGGTGTCACTGTTTCCAGGGTGTTGGACAGCAGTGTGGAGGTTAATTAAAAGAAAATGAAATAAGTCAGTATTTTTCTATCAGTTTCTCTTACAAGTGCGCCAGAGTTCGGTTTGCTGCAATTTGAGAATCAGCATCAGGCCCAGTAGTAGCAGGCTTGAAAAATGTCTCATGGACATGTAGTAAAGGCCTTTTTAAAATATGGTCAGATGATCACATAGCACAGTTGCTTGTGGCTACACACAAAACATAAAGCCTTCAAGTAATTTAGCAACAGAATGGTGAAAAAACATTAAAACACACACATTAAAACAACACATTAAAGTCTGCTGCTTGCTTCAGTGGAGTGGAAGCTCTGTCCCTCAGATATTCTGTCCAGTAGATGAAGGACAGCGTTAACAGCGGTACATTAGTTCACAATGCTTGGTGCGCTTGATAAAGCACAGTGTGAAAAGGCAACAATGCTGCAAATTCATCAGTGAATTGCTGAGTCCACCGCACTTTATATGTGAAACTGCAGTCACGTTACTCTGCAGTAGAAGTTATTGACTTTGGTTTGCCTTGGTAAAACCACAATGTTTACTCTCCTACTGTTCATATCATCATTTGTTTGTTTTCATGATAGGATGAATGGTGTCGATTTAAATGTTGCTGCTTCAAGGGATTTCTGGATGGTGTTATCTCCTTTTGTTCCTAAAGGATGGTCGAGTGTACCCTAAGCTAAAGGAGATAAGAAAAGAAGCACTGAAGCTGCTTTCTTTAACATTTAGAGGATTCAACCAGCTCTTTTCATGACTTAGTTATTTCACTCAGTTAGGAACCTTTCTAAGCAGAAAGGACTATTGTCTTTGTTATTCCACACAGTCTTCTTCCTTCTCAAAACCTGGCGCCTGGTTTAAACACAATGCATCTCAACTACTGACGATCCAGTCACAGGTCAGGTTACGTCATGCTAGTAGCCGCTGATGTATCTACGAGCCATTAGCCTCAAGCAGAGATGAGGAGTGGGTACAGACGGCTCTTCTTTCTCACTCCACACCCCAAGATCCTTTTTATTTTTAGTCCAATGTGTCACACATGACTACCAAACATGTAACTGCCTATCAGAAGAAATGAGAACCAAAACGAATGCAGCGTTTGATTCATGCAGTGCGAGCAGCTGGACGGCTTAATTTAACCGTTCTGCACAGCCTCATTCACCAGCTTCCTGTCCTGCTGTCTGCAGCTGGTCACCATGATGGGGAAATGTTGGAGTTAAAGAATTACACCACAGTGTGGCAGTGAATGGGCTGAAATTTGAGTGCTCACATAAGCTGACGTATACAGCAAACACCCTGTTTGCACTGGCGTAGTTTAGATGTGTTTGTTTAAAACTGGTTCGGCTGCATCCAATACAAAACCAGGTTAACCTGAACCAGAGTCTGTTCTCTAAGAATTAAAGAGAGCCCTTCTGTCTGTAAAAATGAACTTAACCAGCTAAATGGTTGATGTTTTCCTTCATCACAAACTCAGTTACTCACCGTGCCCCTGCGCAGGGCAAACTGGATGGAGTCCATGTCGGACACGGGACACCACACCTCCGCGATCAGACACTTCTGAGTGACGTCGATGTTGCAGAGGTTGAGGGTGTGATAGATGGCCTTCATCTTCCTGACCTTGATGAACCACACTCGGACCGTCTTGGCTGCAGCCTGCAGGACCCTCTGCCTGTGGTCCTCGGTCTGATTCAGCACCTTCAGAGGAAGACGAAAGCACAGGTCATGGTCTGAATTAAATCCTGTTTATGACTGCAAGGGTTTTTCATAATTCATGACTTTGTGGCATATCTTTTTGTCATTTATTTGTAATTAAAACGCATTGTTACTGCTTAGTTTTGACACCTGTGAAACGTTGATCATAACCTTTAGAGTCTCTGAGCCAAAAAAGTGACATGACAAATGTCTGTTGTGAGAGTCAACACCTATTATTTCCATGTCTGTACTTAACCAAAATGACATAGTGTACGTCATAAACTAAAGTGCTATTAAAGACATTTATCATCTATAAATCTATCTAAATGAAGTCACAGTTTTGTGAATTATAAAGTCCACTACAATCTGAAAAGGCTCCTAAAAATAGAATCATCGTATCACACATTCCTTGATATTCATAGACTGGGTTTTACATTTACTGGTGTGATTAGTGAGCAGTGAGTCAAATGTTAAAGAGCAGCTGGCCGTCTAATCCATTCGATTTTCCCGAAAGAGATATAGGATATTCCCAGGTATGCTGCTGTATGACTCACATTTAAAGCCCACTACCGTGATCAGCAAATAGCAGGATATTTAAGCTCTGTGCTGTCGGTCTACGGTCTGCCTGCTGTTGAGAGGTTTAATAGCCCACACATAGCTGGTGGCTGTTCAAATAGCTTGACATTCAGTCTGTCATTCGGCCTTCATGCCCACGTAGCGACAAGCATAACACTGCATCCGCAAACACCAAGACCCACATTCCCAGATATGGGAAGCCGTGAGAGGGTAGAAATCGATTTGTGAAAAGGAACGCGTGGAAAATCTCAAGTATCTGTGTCGTGCAAACTTATGATCCTATAATATCTGAGTCCATGACGCTTAAACACAATTTACACAACTGGCTGACCGAAGTAACACGTGAGAGATTTACTTCAGGCCAGATTAAAAGTGATCTCCGTGATATGCGAGTCTGTGTGACATAATGTGGGTGGATGCATCATCACATGACCAAGAAACAAGCAGGTTATCAGCTGCAGAGCTAAAGGAAAGGGAGGAGGTTTCTTGAGGCTCGTCCTTCTGCTAGATAACAAGTTACTGAGGAGTAACTTGCAGGCTCAATAACAACATTTTACCAGAAAGATCTTTAGATTTCTCTCTGACATGTTGATCAGCATTGGAAATGGTGTATTAAAACAAACCAATATGTTTGTGCAATTGTGCATTTGTGCAACTGAACCAATCTGGCTCAGAGCCGAGACAGGAGACTGAGGATTAACTGTAAAGAGCAGATGTGTTGCAAGCATTGTGAAATTTCCTCTACCAACAGTTTTCCAAAGATTCACAGGAAAATATCTTGCTGACCGGGCAGAAACAGAAAAAAAGAGAAAACTGACCAGTTCATGTGTATTTTTGTGGAAGTGAGTCAGTGATAATGAGTCAACATCTGTTTTCCGTTTTTACCATTTGCAGGTCGTCGATCCGTGCATTCACTCCTGCCAGCATCTCTTTCCTCTCCTGAGGAGTTTCTGGACACGGGTACAGGGTGGCTCTGAACCTGCAGACAGAAGAAGAAGATATGCAGATTAGGATCTGTTGGCCAATAACACTTTCTAAAAGAATGTGCAAAATGTTGCCCGGGCACTTACCCTTCACAGATCTTCTTGACTCTATTCTTAAGCTGGTCTCCCTGGAAGAAGATGATGAAGACAGTCTTGTGGACCTGGTCTCCCTGTGGAAAAATCACACAGTGTTAGGACACTGAAACAGACATCTGAGCAACAACACAGGAGATCAGTTAACAGTACTGACTGAAGTCGGGTCCTCCAGAGGATCTTCAATGTCTGCCTGCCGCAGGAACACATTTCCTCTGCAGACTCTCCACAGCATCCTCTCAAATGTGGGGATACGTTCCCTGCCAATGACTCCAGCCACAAATCTAGAACAGATGGAAAAGAGTTGTCACTGTTGTTTTCAGTTACCTGGGCTGGTATCGATCAAGCTTCACGAGCTGTTATGAGCGAAGCCTTTTGGATAGAAAACCTAAAAGTTACTTTCAGAGAATTTAATTTTAAATATTCACAACTTTTTTTTATATATATATCGACAATAAATATGAACAACATAAAAACCCTTCAAGGAAATAAAAAATTCCATAATTTAATATAAGTTTTCACATTTTTCCAAGAAAATCCATGACATGAACTTTACCATCTGAATGTGAACTGTGATCAGATTTCTGCTTTAAGTGAACCTTGTTGCCTGACTAAGCTGGGCAGCCTGAGCTGGTGTGTAGGAGGTGATTGGCTGGTTGTAACACTCCTGACACAGATGGCAGAAGCACACAGACTGGAAAACTCCAGGAAACGCTTAATCCTTAAACAGACTCACCCCAGTCTGAGAGGAGCCACTCGGGCCGGCTCGTTGGGGTCCAGGAGGGTGTTTGACTCCTCCAGTAAGCTGGGATCCTCCATCTGCATGAGAGTTAGTTCATTATTAGTTATTATCATTACTAAAACTGCATTTGCATGTATATACTTGTGAACAATAGAGAGAAAGGGCCAGTGTTTGTTTTCAGCACAGACAGAGACTTTCTCCAGTTAATGGATAAACAGCTTCGTTTTCAGCTCAATGATTCACCTCAATTAAAGCCCATAACAACTTGTAAAAGATGACTTAACATTGTAAATCAACCCAGTTTTGCTGTCGTGAAGGCAGTGAAGTTGAACTGATGTTGGCCAAAGGTGGGCAGGCTTGTGACGGTAAACACAGAATCAAGTCTGTGCAAAGTATTATACAGGATGTAATTACAGCATATTTAAATAATGTGACCGGCTTGTGTCAATGTGCCAAGAGCATGTGAGCAGCTATACACAATCACGAGTGAAACACCTTCTGCTAGATCAAGCAGCAATAAATGCACCATTGTGTGTCTGTGTGTGTCTGTGTGTGTGTTATCAGTGTAGGCAGCTTATCAGCAGAATCTGGATTACACCAATGTTACCTAGAAATGGCTGCCTTGTTTGTCTTGACCATTATTGTAGGATTTCATTTGAAAATAAAGCTCAGTTTATTTTCGAGCTGCATTTAGTGTATTTGTTTATTGCCATGTTGTAACCTCTTACAGTTACAACATGGCAATAAACAAATATAGAACTAAAAGGCACATTTCTCTTCCAGGCCACCACAATGTTAGCTAAATAAAAAAAAAGACCAGAGCACATTGTTTTGCAAGGCCTGTGTGCAACTCGTTTAGCTGACCTCATCAAAAAACTGCTGCGTGCGACGCAGGATGTGCTTGAGCTCAGTCAGTTCCAGGAAGTTCTTCTTTAGGGCTTCTTGGTTAGTGTTTATTTCCTTCAGCTCATTCTCAAGCTTCTCAAATGTGGCCTGTGGTGAGACAAACAAAAGGGTCAGCAGAGGGACACAGGAGATGATCTGTATAAGAAAAAGGAGAGATCAGTCACCTCCAGGTCGATCATGTCCCTCGGGAAGGGGACTTCAGGGTTCTCTCCTGTGTCTATTATCGGGATGTTCGCCTTCTTTATTT
>CAFUXE010000128.1:443663-478973 GCA_903364295.1 Serranus cabrilla | reverse complement strand
TTTCCTCGCATCGTCGTACTTCATTGACAAACTTTCGCTGGAACACGTTCACATCGGGATTTAGCTGTAGGAAAAAGATCAGAAACATAAGTGAGGATCAAGCAGAACAACACAAACAGTCATGTTTACGAATAAAACGTAAAAAAGCACAATGTGTGCAATCTAAGTCTTTGGTATCAGTAGTTTAATGGCTTAATTCTGCATAGCTATTCATTGACTATCATACCAATAAACATATATCAATAAACTATTTTTTTTTTAAAAAGCTACTTTTGTACATATGGCTGGTGATGCACAGAACTACTCTGTTGCAGCCCATCCCACAATCTAAGCACAAAGCTTCCCTCATAGCTCTTCAGGAATGGGCTTTCTCATGTGTGGAATGAAGGGTCAGCTGTGAGCACATGATGGACATGATGCTGAAGGCATGCACTTTCTCAGCAATGTCACTGATGTGCTAATTTTTGATCATCATGACGGATAACACTGATAACTTGTCCTAATAAATGCCCCAAACAACAGGTAGGTTTTTGAAAGGTGGCTTGTGGAAAGTGGCATTCAGAGCAGAATCTGTTAATAATAACAGTATAACAGTGGACTTACATCCCGAAACTGCACCATCCCGATCTCTCCCAGCTCACTGACACAACAGTAGGCAGCTTCTGACTGGAGGAAGAGCTGAGCCAGTGTCATCTCCTCACTTCGGAAGAGTTCCCCCATGTTGCTGAAGGACGTGAGTGCTCAGCACCCTTAAAAATCAACCAGAAACTCTAGAAACTGAACATAGACATTATTAATTAGTCACAAAAACTCTGCATGAAGGATCTGAGACATTCAACACTTTTCTCTGCATGACACACTAGTGGGGGAGCTCTCCATCATTTGTGTGTTAGTTTAGCACAAGTGTGAGAAGCTGGCATGTGACTTAAAGAGAAAAGAAAAAAAAATATCAGCTTGCCCTCATGCTGGTCTTATGATCAGTGCAGGAATGTAGTTACGGTGAAAAATAGTTTTCTCTTAACTATAACTACCATAAAGTGGACATTCAAGTGGACATTCAATACATATTGTGGATACAAACAAACAGTTTATAGTCAATTGAGGTAGAAAATGTATTATCTGACAGTAAAAGGTGAAGATTTTTTCACAATAATTGAGCTAAGCAGCACAGCCTCTCACTGTAAAACGACCACACAGGGCTTATCTGTGGATTACAAGGCAGCATGTGACCAGTAGCTCCAGTAAGCCTGAACACTCCCACTGCCTCAACACAACGGGCATATCACCCTAATTAACAGCAAACACTATTAAACGTCACAAAGCTACAACGTTAAGACAGTTCCTATTAGATATGTGATCGATTAACATCCGGTATCTACTGTAACTGTAAACTAAGCTAGCTTAGCGATGTCCCCCGGCTACTGTAGCTCCACCTGTCAAAAGATGATGTCAAACAGCGTTCATTAATGACTAACCACAATAAATGTCACTGTAACATGATCATTAATCCACAAAAAAACGGTTAACAACACTTAATGAATAAACGTAGCAAAGCAGCACAATCATAACATTGGCTAATTAGCTAGCTTTAACGTTATTTAACGTTAGCAAAACAATAATATGGTAGTTGACGACTACTAGTGAGATTAGCGAGCCTAACTTTAGTTAATGTTATGAGCAACACACTGAATATTATCTATAGTAAGAATAAAATGTGCTTTGTCTTAAAACAATCAGTTATAGTTAGCTCACGTTTATTACAGTGTACTTAGCTCAGTGTACAGTTTTGTGCTAACAAGAGAGCTAACGCTAATTTAGCGCACCTGTTGCTCAATATTTGCCTTATCCCGCAATAATTACATCAACGCCAGAGTGATTTTAATAACATACAGTGTCGATTACAGTATAATTAAGCAAAAAGCTTTCAACTCAGTGCGCTTACTGGTTAGCTGGAGATGTCTCTCTCTCTCCTCTTTGGTTTCCTTCCTTGTTTCCTCTTGGACTGATCGGTCGATGGGTAGATTGTACTTTACAGCTGACAGCTTCTTCTTCTGCTTCTTCTTTACGGTTTTACGGCAGCTGACATCATGAATGTTTCATACTGCCCCCTTCTGGATGTAGTTTTCCTCATTAGTCCAATAAAAAAGGAAAACGCCTACCCACTGGCCTCTATTTGCCCTATTTTCCATCACTGTATGATTACAGTATAACACAGGGTCAAAGGTACACAGAAATGTGTTGGACGGGAAAACAGGTCAACTCAGCAATAACAGTTCATGTCACATAAAATATAAGAAAAATTAAAATAAGATGGGATGATACATAAATGAAAAATAACACTATATACAGATATGTAAATGAGGATTTATGTGAAAAAGTGCATAGAGCATAGCAGCAGCATGGTTGATGGAGCATTTATTTTATTTTATTTTATTTGCAGTGAGCAGTTGACAGTAAAGACAACCAGGTACACACACAAATATCATTTGGATGGTTCCCCATAATTAAAAGTGTACTTCTCAGTCTGCTTATTTTTTAGCCAGTCATTTCCTACCATACCTGCTTTATTTAGTTTGAGTGTAGATGTACATTTACTAATTAACATCATACATTTTTTTATTATTAAAAAGATTTAAGCACACTGAATTATTTCCATCTACAATATTATGGCATATTAAATTGAGCGTTGCAGTTCCAATTTGTGACCACGTGGGGGCAGTGAACACTTGCTGTCACCACCCACTGTGTCACATACAGTGTTAATATCAAGAAAATTAGCAATAATATCGACATGTGAAACTCTTTATTGGCATCGTTACTATAAATAACAGCAGTTACAAACATTTAAGTAATAACTGGACTCATAAAGAGATGTTTAAATAGTTAATAACGTGTATGATGTGGAGACAGACGACCTGCTATGACAGTGTACCAGCATGACATAAAAGCATATTGGTACTTCCTGTTAATACTTTCACAATAAACTGACCAGACTGGAGCAAATGGAAATGAATAACAACAATAATGATCATGTTTATTGTTCTTTGGGTCACAGTTAGAGCACCTCCCAATTCTTCAGTGGAAATAATATTGATATTAACACCAACTGTATACCCAGATGAAAGTTTTAATTTTTTGTTGACCGACAATATGCACAGCTCTTATTCAAATCTATCCGAAATATAAGTCTGAGTATTTTAGTATCATCAACAATTTATTCAAGATTTATTTGAAAATTTTGCTTAGCTTTCAATAATTCCCCTTGCTTTATTTTGTTGAATTCCCTCTTGGCGAAACCGGATATCGCGTGACTCGTTTTGTTTGTTACGCCATTTTGACAGGAAGTGTGGCTTCGAGTCCTGGTAAAAATTGATGAATGATTTCTGACACATTTTAATGAGTCTTGAAACAGTCAGAACGAACAAAGTTGACGACCTGCTGTATCAAGACATCGACAAACACCTTATCAACTTTCCTTCATGTGTAAATGGGCGAAACCTGGATTTTTCAGTATTATTCAGCTTTGAAGTCTACGGCTAAAACGTACTTTGTCCTCACTGGAAGGGTAAGTGTTGCTTCAGTGAAAGTTAGCATTAGCAACAGTGTGCTAACCTGTATATAGTGTTAGCTTTTCTGTATCTTAGATAGAGTTAACTACATTATTGCTGTCTGAATGAAATTCAAAGGTGCAACCTCATACACAAAATTATATCTTTATAATAAACTGCGGTTATCGAATTTTTATTACAGGTGAATTATTCCCCAATATTAAACAACTCAGAGCCATGGGTGGTGGTCAGTATAGATGGAGTTGTGTAAGGACCGGAATAAAAGCTTGTTAAATAAATTAGATATTTTCTTTAATTGTCACATTTCAGTGGTCCACCAAGAGGAGTCTGATGGATATATGCCTCCCGATGTGCTTGGGGACAGATTGGGAGGAGCCCAGTGGCAGTAGGGGGAGCCAGTGGGCGGGGGCTGGGTGGGAGAAGGAAAAACTTTGACTGGGTGGTTTCACAGGGAGCAGAGGCATTTGAGTCAGGGCACACATGCCTCAGCTGTGAGAGGCCCTACTCCCCTTGGCTGGCTGGCATCCCAGAGCAGAGGCAGAGAGAGACGGAGCAGGCTGAGAGTGAGAGACTGAGGGTGAAGAGAAAGTTTAAGGGTAGAGTAGACTAGGAAGAGGCAAACAAGTGATCAAGAAAGTTGTCCGAAAGAAAAGAGGAAAGATCAGGGAGCGAGTTCTGTGCAGCGTGGCTCCTGCAGGTTGTTTTTCAGTCAGTAGTGTATTTTTATCTGTAGTGACTGTGCAGGCAGTTTGTATTTGGAGCTGACAGCCATGGCGGATACAGGTGTCAAGAAGGAGCACACAGCCCTAGAAGAAGTATCTTATGATGATGACGAGGTAGCTCTGGTGGGTGCTGCCACAGAGCCTGCAGTAGATGATGATGACCCCGCTGAGGAGGTGGACCTGGTGCTGGCCACTGGCCCTGGAGGCAAGACTGAGGCGCAGATGAACGGGGTCATGGTCCTGTCTCTGCTGGACAAGATTATCGGGGTGGTAGACCAGATCCAGCAGACCCAGAATGGGCTCGAGGCCCGGCAGGAGGCCATGGAGAAGTCAGTGTCAACCATCCAAGGGGAGCTGGCTAAGTTGTCCAAGAACCACGTCGGCACAGCCACCACCGTCAACAAAATGCTGGAAAAGGTACGCAAGGTCAGCGTCAACGTCAAGACGGTGCGCAGCAACCTGGAGAAGCAGGCGGGCCAGATCAAGAAGCTGGAGAGCAACGAGAACGAGCTGCTCAAGAGGCGCAACTTCAAAGTCCTCATCTACCAGGTAAATCTTTCACTTTTTTCATCACAAGTAATCGCAAACATTCTTTGATGAATGTTGTGGTAATGCTTTACATGTGGCTGTTAACATTACACTCACAGTACATGTTAAAGGGGTGCGCTGCATTCCCCATACTGCCAAGGAAAGTTGGCAGGGGAGTGTGAAATGCACCTGGAAACCTATCGAACCATCAGAGCAACGTTTGACATCATCTCACCAGAGAGAGTTAGAGTCACACCGTGGCTTGAGTTGACCCTTGTTCGTGGAAATGTTCTGTAGTTTCTCAGGCTAGAGGATGCTGGCTAAAGCTAAGGCTCTTTGGTTTCCATGACTTAAATGTCTGAATCACTTTTTCCTTAAACCTAAATGAGGCTGTAGTGTTTATGAAGAATCTGTGCTGTATTTAGAAGCTGTATGATTTGTATTCACTCGTAGTGAGAGCTGGTTTCCTCCTTTCACCTACAAGCGGAATATTAGTCACTTCCGTGGAAAAATTAAGTGACCTCTTCTACTCCACAGGACCTCATGATTACCCGTTGAAACTATATAAAGACTAGCCGGTGTAAATAAAAAGGCCTATAAACCTCGGCATGAAGGGCTACTTGAGACATAACCCACGCCCCACCTCTGAGTGCCCAGAGGACAGATAGTTGGCAGAATGCTGTCATGAAAGATGAAGATGTAGTTTTTATTATTAAGAAATTCTCCCAAGTGGGACACACTGACATTGATGCACTCATGGTGCAGAACCTGCACTTTAATACCTGAGAATGGTGTGAATATTGGAGCAGGGTCAAATTTATCTTAGAGACTTTGGTAGCTTCTCCTTGGAGAAAAGAAATTGTTAAAAGCCTTTGAATGAATGCATGTGACAGAGGAGCACTAATCTAATTGTGGTTATACTTTGAGACCAGGTGACCCCCAACACATTTTTTCTTTTTTTTAGCAGGATGTGCTGTCATGTCTGGCTGGTAAAATTGCTTGCATGTATGCACAGCAGCCCTCCTGTTTTAGTTTACCTCGGGCGCAGGAGGTCTTGTGTCCTTTGCTCTGGAATTTGTCAAAAATCAAATGACAGCTCAGGGAAATGTCAGAGGTAGTAACCTCATGCACACGAGAAGTTTTCTTTGAAATAACATTAGTAAGAGTGAATCTGAGAGTTGCAAACCTCTCGTGAGTAGAGCTTACTTGCAGGGATCCGTATTGGCAGGCAAACTTTTTTCACCTCCCCCTCCTGGGATGTCTACTATGGGAGCATGTTACACTATTGGCATGTAGCAGAAATCCAATCATAGAGACTAGGCCTTAATAAATTACTCTGTAAAGCAGGTGCCTCCTGCTGTTTTTGACACTGCCTGGGCTACTGCAAACCATTCACTGCATGTCTGTGTGCAATTGTCACTGTAGGACACTGTGAAAAGAGAAAAGAGCCAAATAATCTGCAGATGTGGAAGTCGTTCGGTAGCATGCACTCTCTTGTAAAGCTTATGCTTTGACTGTTTTCATCCTGGCTTGAAGTTTTGATTATGTTTAAGCAGACACAAGTCATTTCCTGTTGATGTTACCTAAACCGTAATGATCTTATCACTGTCTAAACTGGTCGCCGTCATGTTTCAAAGCGGTTGTAGGAGCTGCAGCTTCCATGTTGCAGTAGCTGTTTCGGGTTTCCATGATCTATTTATTGCCAGAGGATGGCTGCACAGTGCGCAGTTTAATTAACTGACTTATAGGCTGGCCAGATATTGGCACCATTGCAAATCAACACTGGCTCTCAGTCAGGTTTCCCCACTTTCAACTGTCTCTCTGTGTGTTAATGTGTTAGAGTGGGATATTTTTAGAATGAGGTTAAGGATGAAATCAGAGGTTAGAGTTAGGTATGTAGAAGTTAATGTGAAGGTTACAGTAAACTAGAGTAGACCGAAGCTTATGCAGCGTATTCCTTAGTGTAGTCATGCCAACATGTGTGTGAGTGTGTGTGGCCATTCCTCGCCAATATAGCCTTTCAGTCACAGTGTCAATGTCAAGGCAGACTAGAATTTGAGTAAGACAAGTGAAACATTTTGACAGCATTACCTTTTCTGTTGTTAAACTGATACCAGCTTTGATTGTAGCCGCTGTATTTTTCTCTCCGGCCACCCTGTCTCTGCTCTCTGAGAATAGCCACATACTGCAGGATTTTTAGCCTGGAAAGATTTCAGTAGTGATGCTTTATAATTAAACCTGCAATGATGGTGGCACGCAGGATCCCCCGGCAACAGCAGGGTGTGTTGATAAGTTCCTGTTTATCAAACGTACATCACATATAAGCAGTGTTGGAGGAAGTATTTGGATACTTATGTAGCAATGCAGGTGCAGTAAACATTCAGGGCATTTATAAAGCAGCAAGCAAGTTCAGTGTGGTGCCTTTGACTGTCGTCATCTTGCCAGAGCCTGATGAATCAGAAAAATGGGCAAAGAGGTGGAGCATTGGCTGGAGCTGAGGCGGGCCGGATGAAGCCTGGTTGCTGAAATATGTCACCTGGGCAACAAGATCTCCAACCTAAACGACAGAGTAGACAGTTTTTCATGACCACCCACAACGACTCATATAAGCGTGTGTCAAAAGCAGCATACTCTAAAAATAGCACACACATCACTATACATACATGTAGGGGTCATGGGTGTAAAAAAGCTGCAGTTTCTGTGAATTTATGCTACGAAACTACTGATCTACATTTAGGACAAAAAACTTCCTGGTTGTATAAGACTGTTATAAAAGACAGTTTAAACAGTTTGTAAATGTACGTAAAAATGGTTTACTTTTGGTTTCCGGGGTGACAGTCTGCCGTTTGTTCAACCCGTCCACCACCCCTCCCACTTATCCGCCATTTAACTCAGCATCAGATATAAAGATTCAAACCATTTTTTGTGCCACGCTGTAACCAAGTTAGAAATTCTATCATTGGGGTCTATGGGGATTAACTCGCTTTTATACCACCCTCAAGTGTCCATTCCAGGAGCTGTCATTTTTGCTTTCCACATCATGTTGTCTTCATTTTTCATCCCCTACATATTGCAGTATGGCTTCATTTGAAATAATTCTGAACCTGAAAAGTAACTAAAGCTTTAAAATAAATGTAGTGGACGGAAAAGAACGACATTTGCCTCCATACTATGGTGGAGTAGAAGTGTAAAGCAAAATTTAGTGGAAATTATAGAAATGCACAAACAATGGTGTATGGTATAGGGACAACTTTTGTACATTATCTTCCTCATTAGGTGGCATCTTGCAGCAGTTTTAAAATAACAAGCCCTTTACTGCAAGTGACCTTGCAGCAGCTGAGGGTCTTCCGGCTGCAAAAGGCCGTACCAGCCTGTCATCACGGCTCTATGTTTCACAAATGGGCGCTCTCACACCCTCCCTGCGTTTCTCTCCTCTGACTGTAGCATGTCTAATATTGCTGTCTTTTATAGACCAATTGTTTTTCCATTTCTAAATGAGTCCAAGGTTATTTCCTTATTTCCCGTTAGGCTCATATTGCCTGGCATTTGCCTATTATAGTTCAGCCTCGCAAGTCTAATTTCCTGTTGTAGTGTTTTCTAACAGCAATTACTGTCAGGAAATAAACAAGGATCTCAGCTGCTTAAAGATAATATTGTGCCTTTCTCATTGAGGCCTCGTTATGTTGGTATTATAATGATTAGAAGTGTTTTGAACGTCCCTCTAGAGGCCTTTCTGTTTAAGTGGAAACTCAGTAATCCAGCAATAAGAAAGTGGTGCATTATAAACAAATGACCAAAACAGTTAATCAATTGCTGAAATAGTATTTGTACCAGATGGCAGCAGAAAACATACAGCTGGTGATGATGAGCCTCATGCTGCATCTTCTTCCTTGTCAAGTCTGGCTACCTTTTTAATTTGTCAACCCAGGACATATTACTCTACATTATTTACTGGTGTTTATTGCCTCCAGCTCTAGTCATCGGTGATGGAAACATGACATCCGGGTGGACACTCAAAATTTTGCCCCTTTTGTGCAACAATGCTGTGACTCTTTGTCATCTGAGCTACAAATTCCCACCATCTCCATCAAAGTTGCCCTTGAACATCACTCCAAAATTCAACAGATCCGAGTTAGAAAAACTGAATTAGTCACAGATCTGAAAAATAAGTAACCACTGTAACAGTTTCCGCAATCTCGTCTACTGGCATTGGGAAAGGGGTTTTCCTGCAGATAAGCGCTAATTTGGGTGGAAAATGGGGGAGGGATAGACAACCATTTATGATCCCATTCACACCACCAAGTCGGAGCCAACAGTTAACCAGCCTGCATGTCTTTGGACTGTGAGGTGACACAGAAAGATGGCTGCCTCTGTAAACAGACTTTAAATGGCGTCATTCTGAGGATTTACATACTTTGTTAATATAAACTAAACAGCATGGTTTCCATGTGATGCAAGTATCAGAATCAGTGCCTATTTAGTTTGAGTGATTAGGGGAAATGTGTGCTTTAATTAGACATTTTAAACAGTGACTCAGCCCATCAGAACTGGTTGTCATGTGCGTGTTCATAATGCTCATTATCTGTGTAATTATGTGGATTAATCCACTTGATGCAATGCGATAGTGTGTGTCTGTCAGGCTGTGAGACAGTCCTGATGTGCGTCTGGAATCAGGGTGTGTTTGGCTGCAGCTCAAAGACAGTGATAGCCATGTGGTCAACTCTATCATGGAGATGCAAGACCTCTCAGTTACAGTCTAGTTATTCCAGGCCAAGCTCACAGACCTTCCAGAGCTCCGATCGCAGCCAACAAGCCTCGCCACCAGCCCCAGCCCACTTTTCTTTAATAGCTTTTAACTCTGCCCAGACTATGAAATAACTCTATTCCACTTACTCCACACATGCCGATCTAGCCAAAGATTTTTTTTTTTGGCAACAAGAGCTTTCTGAATGTGTGTGCTCGGATCCCTGTCTCATTACAGAGAGAAGCACTTAGCAACCACTTGAAGGCAAGAACAACCAAAAAGCACTGGACCAGCAGCACTAAGATAGTGTTGTGATTCATCCCGCTGGCATCTCTCTGCCTCTCCTGCCAAAAATGCCCACTTGTTCTCCTCCCTCCATCTCAGTTTCTCTCCCACTATTAATTTAGCCCCTTCTACTCTAACTCAGACGTCTAATCCAGAGCTAAGGGCACAGCTCATTCAGTAATTGCTGCGGTGATTGCACACTGTGTTGTTCTCCTCCAGTCCCTCCTGTCTGTCCTTTTCCTTCTGCTGCCCTCCTCTTACCCCAGGCTTGTGGAAAGATATCTGGCAGGCTCCACATTTCACTATTGCATGTCAGCTTCTGTGTCAAGTCAGCTTGCAGTTCCAGCGCTCGGTAGCGTGTGAGCCTCTGCATGTAAAAAGGTGTCCGGGAGTTATAAAAGTTGGGGGCTGCAGGACTATGAAGCACATGACAAAGACAATCTGATATAGTATGTACTGTATATATATATGAAGTGAGTTACTATTTTACAGTGAAGACTAATAGGCTGTAATGTCAGTGTGAGTCAATTTCTGAAGATCTTATTAAGATATTCTTCTAAATTTAATTTATTTACATTTTAATTTGCTTTTTTTGCGGAGATTATTAAGATGGTTGAGGGTTTAATTTGTATGAAATCTACTCAGTGATGCATGAAGCCAAAACAAATTGGACCCATAAGCAAACTAGAGACTTCTGCCAGCTTCCTGTCAAGGGCCCCACTAAACTGAATGGGAATAACATGATAAAGATGATGCTCTCTGTACTCTTCAAATGTTATAGGTAAGAATTAACCAAATTTGGATAGTGAAATTAATTGTTTTGCAGGAAAAAAAGATGAAAAAGTATCCTGATTTACAGTTTCCCTTTTCTATGTTAGTCTTTTGGAAAATGTCTGTTTTTGGACATGGAAGTAATAGCTGCCCTGGCTCTGTCCAAAAGAAACAATCACCATAAAAGCCTAACTATTCCTGTAAAGTTAAACTTTTATTTACTTTGCTAAGCACATCCTCTTATCTTGTTTGTTGAAGCTGGAAATATGTTTCTCTTGGCATGATTGGCGAAATCTGACAACAAGTGAGTTCAGCCCCAAGCAAGAACAATCCTTATTTGTTTGGTTTGGATTTCTTTTATGTTTTATGAAGGTCAAAATCAAGTCTTTGACGTCACTTGTTGAAATCTGTGTGAAAACAAAAGTGTTCTGGCAGGCATCCTCTGCTATTGTTCACCCCCTTTTAATTTTATGTTGTGTGCTTATGTAAAGATGCATTTTCAACATTGGGACATTTAGGACAGCAATAATTATGAGCACTTAAGACTCACTAGGGGATTAGGGTTGGCATCATTGAACAGGTGTAATTGTATATACAGAGATACAGTACATGTGCTCTCTGTTCTGCTGGACCAGATCGAGTGTACAACACTGCAGTGTGTGTGTGTGTGTGAGAGAGATACAGGCGGTGGATTTCACAGTGTTACTTTTGCTTTTCCTGTGCTGCTGTCATTATGATATACTGCAGTTGCTACGGCAGAAAGAGGATCCCTGCTACTCCAACACACGTCTATATGTTCTGGAGTTATTATGGACGTATGTTTTGTTGCACGTCACATTTTTCTGCTTTAAAACCCCCAAAACTAGTTCCAAATCCATCCCAGTGAGCATGTGTTTGTGAGTATAAAACAGTCCAGATGTGTTTGTGATCTGATCTGAAGCCCCAGCTGATCCCCATCCCACAGACAGGACTCACCAGCCGGGAGGCCAATCAAGTCCCCCCTCTTGGTTTGAACAGTTGTAGTTGTCATCCGGCGTCTTGGCCAGCAAACAGAAATGTGTCCTCATACCAGATCACAGCTCTGTGGAAGCTGCTGATACCCTCCCTGCTGTTTATTCCAAGATTTGTAGGCACACCCTTCACCTACAAGGCCACAGCCAAAATAAAGACTTGGCCAAATTATCCCAGTTGGTATATTAAAGGAAACTAATGTTGATTATAAATACACCAGCGATGCAGTGGAATGGTGTAGGGTCCCGTTTCATTGAGTGGGCCTGAATATAGCAATCAGCAGCACCAACTGATTGATTAATTGTGTTAGATACGTGTTTGTGTGGGCTTGTTTCCAGATAAACGTGTTAAGAAATATGTTTGTTGTGAGTTCATACTGTAGTTTATATACAACTAGTATAATGTCAGTTGTTTTTTTACCATTAATTGAATATATTTACCACAATAAATTCCAGTACTGGTGCATTTAAAAATGAAACTACCTCCACTAGAGACATCTTTCCAAAGCATTACTTTATTTCAGTAAAAAGTTTCTGTTAAAGCAGCATCGAAACGTTCACTATTAATACAAGTACCTGTTATTGCTGTAATGTAAGAGGTTGCGTGTGAAGGCAGAGTCTGGTATGTTAAAACCTCCAGTCTGAAGTGCAACAGTCAGGTTACTCTGGTGGTATATTTCCTGCTGCTGCTGCTGTGGCGGCTCGCTGTTCTTGTCACTGGTATGTGAGTTATAGGCTGTTGCTGAGAGCGTGCCAGGTTTTGGGTACCCTTGGGATTAGATTTTGCATGCACATGGACGTTTAGGATGATTAATCTAAAAATAACAATAATCATACTTAAATTATGTCATCGTAAGAGTGTGAGAGGCACTGTAAGGTCAAACACTGGACTGTATTCTGGTGTTATAGGCCTATTTTTTCAGATACACTATTTTGTTTATAGGGATACTACATTTTACTATGTAGCTCTAAGCAGTTATTGACATTTCCTGCTTGGAGTCATGTTTAATAGGGAGCAGGGGTTGAAATCTGTACCGCCCAATTTCAAACTTTAATACTTACTAACATTTCAGGGAAAACGCCAGTGAGTCTGTTGTGAATTAAAGAAGAAATATTGCAGCATATAAAGGGTTCTGTCTATGTGACAAAAGATGCTTATATTATAGGCAGAGTAAACCAATAACAAGACTCCACATATGATGTATTTGAATCTGTGGTGTTTCTGATCAGTCTTACCATTTAGCAACTTTTTCACTAGATTACGCAATTTTTCAGAGCATTTTAGCAACTTTATTTCTAAAAAAGCAAGTAGCGAAACATTTAACATCTTATTCAAACCATGAAGTTTGAATATTAAAATGTTGTTTGCCTACTTTTCTTGCAAACTCGTTGAATAATAAATGAATTACAAGTACATTGGTCTCAGACATAAACAGCTCATTGCCTGCCATGGTCTTGAAAAAAATTAGGTAACAAAAATATTCGTAATATCCAACAAGTCCAGCCTTCTTTGCGTTCTTCTGTTTAATTTTATGAAGCTTGGCGTCCATAAGTGTTGCAAAGTTTATCCCACTTATTTACAGAGAACTGTGTGTAAAAAAGGCACAGAAAGCTCAGTGATTTGTGATCTCCCAATCAAATAATTCAGCAGCAGCTCAGTTCAGAACAAAGCTCATCTGTGGGTGGGATTGGCTGCCTTCCCTCTCGTCCCCCAGGTGTTTTATTCCAGGATTTATTGCTCGTTAATCACTCTATTGGTCTCATGTAATTCAGTTGTTATAGTTTCCTAGTTGGACTGTATTCGCTTTGGCAGCGAAGTCAAGCCCTCACTTGACTTGAATAATAATTACAACACTGACATTGAAATAATGTTTCAAAATCTTCTTGTTCATCGCAGCAAATTCAACTTTGTGCCCAAACAAGTTCCAATCCTCAAAGCGCATGAATGGAAACTTTGAACAGAGTTGTTAAATTTGGCAGACTATCCCTTTAGAGTCAATACCGATGGCACTATTGCAGAAAGGGATAGTTATATAACATATTCCAGTGCTGTAGCGGCCAGTTCACACCACACAGAGATGTAAATGGAAAAGTAAATTTCCATCTTTGCGTGGAACTCACTCTGGGATTCCAGCGGTCTGAGAGTCATAAATGTGGGAAGACTGAGCCGTGGAAAGGGGTTTCCCTCCTCAGGTCCCTGTGAAATCACAAATCACTGTGACAGAAAAACCGAGGAACTCCTTTCCTGTGGGGTGCACTGGTAACATGACGTCGCCCTGTTGGCTGCACGGCACACAGAGCCCCTCTTGTCTTCAGACAGAGTGGGATCGGTTGTTAATGTTTCCATTACCCACAGGATGCTCAAACATGGCACCATCAGAGTGGGCTTCTCTAAAAGGAATTGGAGAGCTTCATTACACACAATTTGCATTATGCCCTCTAAAAGTCGCACCAAAATGCCTGAGGTAGCAGGCGGCTGGACCGCTCCTCTGCGAATTGTTTGAGCCTTATTTAAGAGAACGTGGGAGGTGTCAATATTAATGACCGGAGTACATTAGCGTTCTTATTTTAGCCCGCGAGCACTCTTTAGGGATCAAAGCATCGCGATTCAGGCTTTCCGCAGGGCTCTTACACGCGAACCTCCACCTCTGTTTCATGTCAATCTCTCGCTTGGCCTTCTCCCATCCTGGAGGGGCACACGGGTCAGTGATATCACTCATTGTGAAAGCTAAGTGCACAGCTGCAAGGACTGGACAGGATCAGACAGCTGCTCCTGTGACTCATCGGAGAGGCCTTTCATCACACTGCCTCAAAAGGAATGGTGTGTGTGTGTGTTTATCTAAAAGCAAGCAAGTTGCAAATGTTTGCATGCATGTAAGTGGCTCAGGATCACAATTCCTAAAGGGATAGTTTGGAGTTATTGAACCAGATGAATGAAGTTCTTATCCAGACATGGTGTAGAGTAAATGGCGGCCGGCATACCTCCAGTTTGGAAAAGCAGGCAGGAGACCGACAAGGAGGCGCAGCAATGCACTGCGAGGGACGGAGGCAGCAGCAACATGAATTTAAGCCCCCTAAAAAAGGGCTTGCGTTGAAAAAAGTTTACTCTGTATTCACAATCTCATACTTTTCCTCGCTGTCCTCAAAGCCACCAGACTCCTTTGAAAAAAACAGTAATTTTGCCTTGTAGAACATGGGAGTTCTTGGTCTCTCGCTGCCTCGATCTGGGTTTGTTTGTGGTATTTTGGGGACTAATAAGGGTTGGTATGGTTTTTCCAAATTCACACAATAACACAAAGTAACAAATTAAGGCAGCTGTTAACTTCCATGATATGATAATATTTAAAATGTATTATATTATTTAAAATTGAGTCTGGTGGCTGTGAAGAAAGCACAAAGAACCGCTTAATTTCCTTTATGTTATTAATAACATAGATACTCTGATAAATACAGAATGTCTCTTGTAGGTTTATTTATATATTTACTTGAATATAATACATTTTTTATTTGACATATATTGTAGCGCAAAGATCCTCATGTTCATGCAACGTTTTTTAAAAATGAATAATTGCACATATCCACTCATCTAGCAACCTCACACTTAACAGCATGGATTACATTCATTACTTTTCTTTTTTTAACTGACAATCGGGCTCATAATAATCCTTTGCATATGAAACAGCATGTTAATTATTTCAATAATTAGACTGTTTGCTGATATTATTGTTGGTGACATTTTATTTAAATAACTAAGCAGTGATACTGGACCAGGTGGATTAGTGTGGGTCTTGTCACAGCAGATAGAGAGACAGAAAGGGGGAAAGTAGACACCAGCAGCTTTAGTCAGAGCTGCTGCGGTCTCTGTATAGCGCTGATTATAACACTGTTAGCTCTGTTGTCCATGGTAACCGTATTATCCCTGAGCCTCAGTGTGAGTCAGACAGAGAACACTTTGCTGATAATATTTAGACAATGAAAAAGCAAAGATTTTTTCAGGATTTTGTCATTTTCACTACGAAGAAAATCTTAAATAATAGAGAGTTTTCAAAGATCTTTTTGTCCCGTTTCAACCTTTTTATAGTCTTTGCTGTTTACCCAAATCTTTCCCCCTCAGTCTCCTGGGATTTTTAATTGCATCTCCTGTGTTATGGTAGTTATGCCTCCTTCTGACAGACAGTTGTTGGCTTGTCTGAGCAAATCAACTCGGAGACTTCCCACTCTTAGCCACCTTTTCCATGAGGTATGATTCAAGCCGCTGTTGGAGGAAAGAGACATTAGCAACAGACCACCTTCTCATTGAAGAGAGCACATAGACCTCACTCACCAGTCCCCTGGCACCTGTCAGTGAACACACACTCACACACACACAGTGCTGACTTTTCCATTGCTGGTGAGCGGGAGCAGAGTGGAAGGTAACACTGGGACACTAATGGACTTGCCATCTTCTTCCTCAAGCTCCCAGTCTCCTGTTTAGTAATCAGGCAGGGAAACCCAAACAGCTTTGCTGATGTTATCACGATTTCCACCGATACAGTGGGCTGAGTCAAGTTTTAAGAATGTAAACAGCAAATTGGGCCAGCGTGCATTGTCTCTGTTATTTTTTGGGTTCCCAGAAGCCTTGGAAGTCTAATAACAGACTAAAAATGCAGCAATAGGCTCTTGAATAGAGCTCATTAGCTTTTAAGTTATATTGTATTATCAGTCGTCTTTCCATTAATTAATTTCCCTGCACAATTTGAAGATTTGCATGAGAAAAGCTTGACGGAAACACCAAAAATCAGCTTACTTTCAAATAAACTTTCGAAAATGTACAGAAAAGATTTTTGCCCGCTTGAGGTGGTTTTTGTCCTTTTTTGAAAAATAGTTAATGAACTAAACAAGAGATGGAAACACTTTTTCTGAGGTTCTGACGTAGAGAACATTTAACTCGCATGATAATTCCTGAAGACTTCTCTCCATTGGGTGGCCAAAGTTGTCCGATTAGCAACCTCTGTTCTGTTTTTTCTCTCTTGTGCAGTCTCTTCTTCCTCTACTGTTGACTGACGAATTAGCCTACAGCAACACATCAAACTGCCATCTTCTGACCAAAGTACGTTTATGCAGCTTTGTTTATTCGCTTGAAACCAGTTGAAGGAAACGTCCCTAATTCACTTTTTCTTAAATGTGAAATTTCAAAATTTAACTTCAAAATTTGCTTCGATTTGTTGGCCGATAAGTAACAAGAAATATCCGTGGATGACAATTAAGAATTCATAACTTCACGATTGAAAAATCTCCTGTGAAATAACAAAGCCAATCCAACAAACAAGGTCTTTTTCTGTACCTGTATTTTATCACCATATGGGGTTTTGTTTTCCATCAATTTCAAGGTATAAATCTGAAAAGTTTCCAGAAAAACATGAGTAGTTGCTCGGTGCTGGCCTGCATTAAGCTGCTCATATTGAGGTATGGAGGTGACATGCTTTAGTTTCCCTGTTTGCTATGACCTCAGATGTTCCCAGGGTGCCGTGCTCTGCTGCTTTTCCATTGGCTGCAGGAGCTTCCTGTTCAGGTGTCAGAACCTCTTTATGAAAAGTTTTCACCGTTTGGCTTCATGGAAAAAGTGTGTCTGCATTTCTGTGCGTGTGGGTGGGAGCACACGTACAGATGAGCATAAATACTCGTGCATACTTATGCATTTGTATGTGTGTATTTATACACACAGGTTGTGTTTCCTAAGTGGTGTTTACTCCGGGAACACAAGAGATGCACTTATTTAAATGTAAGCTTTACACTTGGCTTTTAATTTTAGCTCACCAGCCAAACATGTTTTGCCAGGGACGTATGAGGTCACCTGAACAGCTTGCACTTTTTTTATATATGTACTTTATGTCGCTGTGAGTACACATGTTTACCGTGTGGGTTTATCTTTATATCATGAAGTTCTGGTCACATTTCAGGACTTGGCTTACTTGTCCTGTTCAGTTTTGTTTTTCACATTACATCATTCTGACAAAATCTATGGAAAAAAAATGAGTTATGTGCTCATACCTTTTAAAAATATCTCTTATTAATGCGTTCGCTGCACTCAGTCACTCATGTCTGCAGAGCAGGTGCTGTATGTATTTCAGTTGAATTCTAATGCACTCATGTTTGTATATTGTTGTAGAAATGTCAGCTGTTTATCCTGCTAAACTTCACCCGCCCACAGGAGACAACATGAGCAGGTGGTTGCCATGGCGACGGAGCGCTGTGTTTATCTGTTGCCGTGCGGGAGAGGAGGGTGTTGTGGAGGGGCGGGAGGGGCTGAAACGCTGCAGTGGCCGGCAGCCAGAGAACGGTAGATGGAATCCAGGGAGGGAAAGGCCAGCCCAAAATAAACCCATACAGAGCAGGTCGGCCGAGCCCACACCATACGCTGCACCAGATAAGGAGGCAATGTCCATTTTATTATAGGATCGTATGGCAATATTTGAACTGCCCAGGGAGATGTGGCAATCACATGGTCCGACAGGTGTTTGTCTTTCAGGAGCTTGATAGCAGCAATTAAATGTAATTTTACTATAAATACTGCACATGACATAACTCAACAAAAGCCACATTCTCAAGTTGTTGTTTTTTCCAGGTTCAGTTTTTAACCCTTATTCTACTGAACTAAGATCTGTCTCTGTACACTTCTTAACGTTCCCTAATACAGTGGTGGAAGAAGTATTCAGATCCTTACTTAAGTAAAAGTACTAATAACACACTGTGAAATGACTCCACTACAAGTAAAAGACCTGCATTCAAAACTTACTTAAGTAAAAGAACAAAAGTATCAAAAGTAAAAGTAATCGTTATGCAGAAGGGACCCACTCAGATTGTTTTATATGTTCCAAATACAATGTTGCCCATGAAGTTTAAGAGTAATTTAATTTTCAGACACAATCCTCTGTTTATTCCTATTTAAATACCAACAGTAATCACTTTTGACCAGGTGCAATTAAATTAAAATAAATATTATCTATATGCACTTTATCTGTCAAGAATAAATCACATTGTCACAATCATTAAATGGACAGATATACAAATATTTTATTCCAAATTTATGAGCAACACTGTATATTTTTTTGTTATTATTTTTTACTGTTGTCCAAGTAGGGCAACTTTTAACTACTTAATATACTTTTATGTGGTTTTATTTAAAAACATGCATGATCATCAATCAATTTATCACATTTTTTCTTGTTAAATCTCCCCTAAATGTAGCTAAGTAGAATTATAAAGTTACATAAATACTCATGTGAATTATCTAAGTATGAAATGTGTTACCACATTTCTTGACCTCCTCTTTCTGCTGGATCAATACTGGACAGAACTGAGCAGGAACTACATGTTATTTTTCTCAAATTAAGCTAAAAAATTGGGTAAAAAATGTGGCAAAGACACAGATATCAATCAAAGGATGCTTTCATTTGGTGTCATTTCATTCGTCACACAAAAAATATCCAAGATAGTCACTTAAATTTTATATGACTGAACATCTTATATGGAGATTTTACATTGCACAAATGTCTAAATGCTGTTTTAAAGGCATTCATAAGCTGATAAAAATAGATTTTTAACCCTAAAAATGTTCAGTGTGACTTTAATCTTCTATTGAATCTTCTATAATGTTCTATAATGTATGTTGCTGCTTTCACTTCACTAAACAGACTCAGTGGTTGGAACAGTTTCAGTTTAGCTGTAATGAACAGCCGACAGCAGTGCAGCAGTTTCACATAATTACCTATAAGTGTGAACTCAGAGGTATTATCTGTTCCACAGCAATACAGAAAAGCGTAAAACCTGCCTTTTACTCAACAGGAAATACTTTATCGCACGGTGCACCCAGAGCCACTGCTGACAGCTGCCAATCAATCAGTGCTGCAGCAGCCATATTTCCATGCTGTGAGGCAGGACACTGTCAGAGTGGCATCAGATACCCACACAGGGAGCAGCAGTACTATGCTAACAATGTTAACCCCCTAACAGCATGTCTGTGCCCCCCAGAGAGATTAGGGGTCCCACTCTGCTGCACCTCAGGGCTTCTTTTTAGATTCACCCGCCATCGCCATCTTTATTTATATATTAAACTGTAACCAGTGGTGCAATGCAACTCAGTACATTTACTCAATTACTTGTTTTGAGCCCCATATTACAAATTGAAAGCACTGCTTACATAAATGCATCAATACAAATAATCTAATAATATATTTAGAATATATATTTTCAATTCTGGTCCATTCTGCATTGCGAGTACTTTTACTTTTGATACTTTAAGTGCTGGTACTTTTGTACTTTTACTTAAGTACGTTTTGAATGCAAGACTTTTACTTGTAGTGGAGTCATTTCACAGTGTGGTATTAGTGCTTACTAAAAATATGGTTGCAGATTGATTGGCAGCTGTTTTAAATTGATTATGTTTTTCATGTTAAATTTGACCTGACATGTTGCTAAAGCTTGCAGCTAAATGTAATGGAGTAAAAGTATAAAGTTGAAATTTATTTATGTGAAACTGCTGCACTGCTGTTCATTATTTAGCTAAACTGAAACTGTCTTAACCACAGAGTCTTTCCAGTGAAGCGAAAGCAGCAACATGAATTATAGATCTATCCATAACTACAGATAATCAGTAATTCAATTTGAAACTTATTTTTATCCAAACTAAAATAACCGTCATTGTTTTTTGTTGGATTTGATTTAAAATTAGACATTACTCACAACATTGAAAGAGACATTGATAGAGAAATGATAGTAAAGAGACAGGAAACACGCCTGTGGTTAGATGTATCGTCCTGCTGACTTTAGTTTCAGCATGACTGTGGAGTTGCAGAGTTTATTTAAATCATCAAATTTTTACTGTTATTTCAGGTTTGTGGTACACAGCACACCTGACCACATTTTCTTATATTAGGACTTGAAGTGTAAAATACCTGTTGGCATGTCTGCACTTGATTGTTTGCATATAAGAGACACCACTAGATGGCACTCTACACCAGCTACAAGGACTGAAAAGCTCAGCGCACTGATTGTGCACGACACATGATTCTGTGTTGTATCCTGCTCATATTTTCAATTTCATTTCACACCCAAAGGCCATTAACTCCATTCTCTCACAATGATAATTTTCAGATGGCATATTAAATGAAATGCCATAATTTACATGAATCTAACAATACAATCAGAGTAGCACCATGTCTGATAATAGTGTAGTAAATGTCAAATTGAAAATGTGATTCACTTCATTGTGATACTTTAATATAATGCTGCTGTGGCTTCATAGTCTTCTGTGTTTTTAATCTTTGCTATTTTGCTCCTTCAGGACCAAGTAAAGCCTCCAAAGACGTCCAAATCGAAGACAGGGGAGACAGTAGTTGAAGGCACAGCAGTGGAGGGCCTTGAGCAGATACCCGAGGGACAAGAGGGACATGCAGACAATCTCAATTCAGACGAGGAGGTGGAGATTGAGGAGATTATCGAGGAGTCTCGCACCAAGCGCCTCCAACGCACCACCAAGCAGCAAGTGGACAACATAAAGAAAGCCTTCTCCAAAGAGAAAATGGAGAAGACCAAAGTAAAGACAAAGGAGAACCTGGAGAAGACCAAGCAGAGAACCCGCGAGAACCTGGAGAAGACGAGACAGAAAACCCGTGACAACCTGGCGAAAACCAAGCACAGCCTGGAGAAGAAGATGGGCAAGCTGGGGACCCGCATGACCCCCAACATGGAGCGCAGGGCGAAGATGAAGAGCACCAAAGACAAAGCGAAGAAGTCCCTCAATCCTGACCACACAGTCTACGCCCGCTCCAAGACCAGCGTGTACCGCGTGCCCCCTTTCACCTTCCACGTGAAGAAGATCCGAGAGGGGGAGGAGGAGCTGGTGATGCAGAACACAGAGATGGTGGAGGTGGCCGAGGCGGAGGCTCAGTCAGGAGGCGAGGAGAACGGCCTGGGGGTGCACGTGGATGTGGAGGAAGGGGAGCTGGTGAGTGTAGACAGCCCAGAGATGGAGGCTCTGTTGGAGGTGACTGAGGACTCTCCGCTGGTCAGGGTGGAGCCAGACCACCTAAAGAAGGCCCAGAGCGAATAGGGCGTCCCAGCTTTGCAGGGCTGCAAAGAAGCGAGAGATAAAGGATGAAGAGGGGAACGGAGTCTAATAATGAGGACACAATATTAGTCGTAGGGACTCTTTAGACATGATCACAATCTATGACATCTCATTTGTTGTTTGTTCTCTTTTTATTATACCCAACGGGGATGATTTTCATATTTGCTCCTCTTTAACATACAAATAAGAAAAATAAAGCTAGCTTTTTGAAACATGGTGCAGACTGACTGGTCTTCCTAGACTTGTATGTTTAGGCTACTTGCTGTTTGTTGTTGGTTTGATCAATTGAGTGGCTATAAGAATTAAAAAGGTATAAATAGTTTTTGCTATTAAGATGTAATGTATCATCTAATATTTGCCATGTATGATATGCACATTAGTAGGCATGGTTACAGGAAGTTGTTGGCAGGATTTTTGCTTTAATCGAAGGTTTTAGTGATGAAATGTGCACGAGGGAAACAAAAAATAAACAAGTAGGAAGACTGTAGGCCTACAGAAGAAAAGAGGAGAGAAGAAGTGGCCAGAACATCGATTCCTACACTAAAAAGTTTACATTAAGGCAAAAAAAGTTAGTTACTGCCAGTCACCCATTGTGCCTAATGTTCCAATATAATGTAAATAACTGCAAATGGAAGGTAATGTCTAATAAATTATATTGGGAACATTAAAACGCTGACAAAATATAAAATAGATTTAAGCAATGAAAAAACAGCAGAATGTACTGTTGTGAACAATGATTTGAAGATCTTATCTCGTATTTTTTGACGACAAGGCTGCAAGTCATATCCTGTATCCACCCTTTTCTTGCGTTGACTTAAAAAAAAAAACAGGTAGTGATAAGGATCATGAAGCCTGAAAAGATGGATGTTTCAAAATGTCCCTTTCTGTTCTAACCGGGCCGACTGAATCACAAATTCAGCTGTCAAATAAAATCAAATAAAAATCTAGAATGTAGTGTTTTGTATCTTCACAGTGCATTGCTTGATTACCATTCACTGTAATGTTTTCCATGTATGCTCACCATGCTATATTTGTTACATCTGGACATGTTGTACTCACAAACTTCCACACCTCTGCACGGAGGAGAAGAAAAACAGCTGTGTCACCATGGTCACGGCTCATCACAGTACATTTGCACATCCCTATTAAATTTTCACAAGGTAATTGCAGACATAAAAATGGCGGCCTGAAGAGCAAGATGACAGTTTAATGACTGGAGATGCAAATGTCATCCTAAATGCAGACGAAGTGAGACAGCACTCTACCTAGTGTGATGCATGTCATGGCACTTTAATAAATGGAAGAATATTGTGAGATTTTTTTGGTGCAATCTTGTGTACTTCCTCTGAATTATAAAACAAATGTTCACGATAATGAAAAAGCTGTTTGACCATCATTGGAGGAAGCTACAACAACGTCATTGTAATTATTTTCTGCCTGATGTAAACTGGCAATGCCAATATTTAATCATTGCCTTTTGATCATATAAGGAAGAAGCTCTGGGTGAATGTGTGGCTTTCATCTCTGCCCCGAGAGACTGTGTGTGATCTTGATGTGGTGCAGGCTCACAGAAGCCCCCTGTGCAGCACGGAGAACCATTAAAATAATCAATGGCTGGAGAATGCAATTAAGGAGAGTGCTCCTTCAGAGCACTGTGCAGGGTAGACAACAGTGAGAAGGACACAAGAAAAGTGTGTGTCTGTTGGTGTGTGTGTGTGTTTTTGTGTGCATGATCGTGAAGAGTAAGTATGTGCATACCATATACCCAGACTTAGATCTTGGTGAGAGTCCAAGTTTATGTTAGTATCAAGTGCAAATTTAAAAAAGCAAAGAAATCAATAACATGTGGCATCACATAGGCTTCTAACTATTATAGTATATAATGATATCCTTTTAGTGTTTTTTTTTTTTTTGTGAAAAAACATCTACATTGTTTTGCACACCAAACATTGAAGCACTTGTAAGATATTGGTCCCCTTTTTTTAAAAAAAAGTGTGTTATTGCCACCATGTATATTTTGCCTTATTTTGATTTACTGGTTATTAAAAAACGGAAGCTGATGTTGCAACATAATGCCACACAGTATTGCTCTTGGTGTTATTGATTCATACTCAGATAATACATAATGCTTGCCTTTTCTTTTTTGTTTTAAGGCCTCTTTTGTCACTTCAATATTAATAAAAGCTTACACTGCCTATAACTTGTTTGTTTTCTCGAATTCTATGAACCTTTATATATATACCTGTTTGAAGTATATGTCTGTCAGCTCGTGTGTTTGTGTAAATCAGACTAGGGGAGGTCAAGGCTGAAAAGCACTGGCGTTATTAACTCTTGATGACGTCGACGCTGCCAGTAACTCAGATGACTTCCAGGCTGGCTGTTCCGTCGGACGGCTCGTCCTCCCTCCGCAGCAAATAAGCGAGCTGACCTAACCGGAGGGAGGCTTCGCTTATGTGAACAGCGCAGTTGCGACAGCAGTAAACACGACGATCTCAACCAACCTCACAGTAAAGTTCCGCCTCTTCAACTTGTAAACCGCTTTTTCATTGGCTACCACAGAACTGCCGGTTCCCATTGGCTGTCAGAGCTGTCAATCAAGCCGTGTATGGTTTGTCTGGCTGGAAAGACTGCAATGTAGGAGATGGGCTCGAAGAGACGTGCGTCGGAGAGGTGTTTCCTGTGCTCACGAGAAAACCTACACAGTTAGGACCCTTTTCTGCGTGTTCTCCCTCGTTTTTTCGTGTTCAGTTTCTACAAAAATCGTCACTGACTCCTATCGTCAGTGTTTTTAGGAGAACAAGGTTGCATTTTTTTCACGGTGAAACTTTCCAAAGGAGTTAACAACTAGCTAGGTAAGTGACTGTTAAAGAGACTTCTGCTTTTGTTATCTATTAAATATATTTTCTAGGACATAAGGCGGGGTTATTTTTTATTATTATGTTTGTGAAGACCACGTTAATGCATTGCTAAAGTTAGCTCTTCTGGCTGTAACGCTATTGAGCCACAACTGCAGCATTGTGACGAGGTTATAACTTATTCATGCTGGGGAAGCCATTCTGTGCCCATGGTGTTAACGTTACATAAGTTATTAAAGTGTTACTGCTTTATGATTTCAGCAACTCCTCATGTGGTCGATAATGTTACAAGCAAGACTGATAATCTTGTTTGGATGTTGTTGTTTTTTTAATGTTTTCGGTTCTGCTCTTGTGCTTTGGATGACCTAGTTTAATAAAGGTTTTATATACGTCAGTTGTCGTCAAACAGGACTGCACAATAGCTTACTGGGATGCATATTTTGGACCTAGTGAAAATTAGATCATTGTTGTGTGTTTGCCCTCAATTGTCACGCCCATCTCCATCCCATCTGCAGGCCAACACCTTGCACCTGACACTTGGCACTGAGATTCAGTTTTTCCATTCAGGAAAAACAAAAAGATTTTAAGAGATGAGCTCTCCAGACTTTGACATTTTCTTAATTTAAAGTGAACGTCAGGGTTTGATTGGTAAAAAATATAATCTTTATTTTAGCCAGTACAGCTGTGGAGTCATAGTGATACAATGTATCAGATTAATACTACACTACTGACTGTAATCTATGTTTTTAAGACTCATTGCATGACTGTTATGAAGTATTATATAGAAGTATTATATATTTGCTTTATAAAAGTGCATTGTTGTCACATGTGTTTGTAAAGGCCATAAAATAGATAATTGGCATGGTTACTGATTTGTTGTTCATTTAAGGAAGTACTTCCTGGAAAACTATTCTCAGTGTGATTTATCGTTAATGCCACTTGACTGCCAAGTGTTGGAAATTGGACAGGTCACATCTGGCAGACTTCTGGCAAAACCTGCTTGCATACCATGAGACTGAGGTTCAAAGCTCAGACTAAGATGTTAAAAATGTGTTGTTAAGACAAAAGCTGTACCCTTATCGTTTGTATTTAGATCAATATTTGTGAAAAATTTGCCATTTTTAAGCGTGCCCAATACTATCATTGACATTTTAAAGTAATTTGACGACCAGCCAATGTTTCCAGACTTTTGGACCCATGACTTTATCGCCCAAATGAACTTTTATCATTTGATATAAACTGACTGTGAGCTACATGCAAGTGAATAGGGTTCATTCACTTTTTCAGCCACTTTATTTTGGAGTTAATTGGTAACTCATGGAGTCAAAGGAAGAACATGATGAAGGAAGTAGATGACACAGTCACATCGTGCCTAGAGGTTTGTTAATTGAACCTGCCTGAGACGCTGTTTGTATTTTCACCCCCAATTCCCCAACAATTGAAAGCAAGAAATACTAATTAAGATGACGAATAAATGAAACTAATTCTCACGTTACTGAGATGACTCAGCTGCTCTTTGATGTGATGATCCTCGTAGTGTTTTCACCATAAATATATCTGTGGTTTTCACATGCCCAGAAATTCACAACCTGCAGATGCACCTTTTTCACATGTCAGTGAAAGAGGAAGGTGGGTCAAATGGAAACTGTCACATTTGAGGGATAATTGAGGGTAATGTCCCTTCCACGCTTAAAAAACCCCTCACTCATATAATGTCAGTGAGAATAATTGTTTAAAATGAATTCCTGCGGCTTCCTTGGGACACGGACATGATTTAGGGGAAACTGAGTGTGTATGTTTTTGTTTTTGGTTGCCCTAAAGTGAAAAGTGGGCATTTTGAGCCACAGACTTGAACAGAGTGACGCCATTACCAATATTTGTTGTATTTGTGCTTTTCATGGTACATTTGTTGCCAACGTTGTGCTGTGTTGTTAGAATAAGCAAACAAAAGTAAGAAAAAGCAAAAATATCATGTATTGACAGGTTATAGCTTTTATTGAGGCTTTAGTTAGTGGTGGTGGCAGGATTGGTGATTTAAATGAGCTATTTAAATTTGACCATATGGTTTAAATGTGTAAACATGACAATGACACTTTTAGTGCTGAGAAAAAAAGTTTTAAATAAAAAACCTAAGACCTAATCAAATGTTGAATTTAAAGAAGTATGACAGTAGATCAGGTACTAGTATAGACTAATTAATGTAGGGCTTTATCAGGTACACTGTGAGTGATGCTGAAACATGGATGGATGCTGAATGCAAATGTATGTATTTCTCTCAACTTTTTGTATGAGTTCATTCCTGGCATTATCTTTCTGTGAGCGAAAGCATTATCTTAGCTCCTGGAAACGGAAATCAGATTCTAGTTTTGTTGAGAACATAGCTGAGTCATCAGTTAATAAAGGATCTGAGTTTGGTTAAACTTCTGTTCTCGTATCTAAATCCTGCTTCGTATTGTGCAATTTCAAATGAATTTACCGCCAACTAGGCACCAGACTTTGGATGATAATGCAACAGTATACAAAATTTATGCAAGAGGGTCAAACAGAGGCTTTTATTTTATTTTTATTTTATATGGGAGATGACTTTGTTGGATTTACTGACTGTCTGGTTGTTGTTAGTGTACAGTCTGGAGCCCTCAGGGAAACACTGTAGCCTTCTGTTGGTAAGATGAGACAGCCAGCAGAAAATACAATGTGGATCAGATGGATAATCTTTCTAATATTGCTCACGGTGCATTGTTCTCCTCAGAAAATTAATATGAAGGAAATGATTCAAGCCAGTCTTGTATTATGTCGAAGAATACGTTCCTCTGGTTTCAGACCCATCTCTGTAGCTTCTCAGCCGCCGAGAAAAGGAAGGTGTGGTTTTCGTCGTTTCCAGTGAACGCAGTTAGGGCAAACCTCGGCCAAAGATCATTAATCTCTGTCTGCTTAGGGAGTTCACAGCTGTTCATGTTGGCCTATATTTCTTGGAGAAGGCGTTGTGTTTCGCTGAACAGGAAGTGACTGTTCTGAATAGGAGGCCTCCTGAGAGCCTGTTATCTTTTTCAGAGAAAACCTGACATTTAACTCTTTCTACTGATACGGCATGTGGCATTTATTGAAATAAGTTTGCACCTTCTCGGCTCGATCCATATTAATACCCCTATCTTTGTGTGTGTAGGCTTGAGGAGGTGACCGTCAGGATGGCCCAGTGGAACCAGTTACAGCAGCTGGAGACCAGGTATCTGGAGCAGCTCTACCACCTGTACAGCGACAGCTTCCCCATGGAGCTGAGGCAGTTCCTCGCCCCCTGGATTGAGAGTCAGGACTGGTGAGAAATAATTTAATTCCTGTTATGACAGCAGATTTTGTTTCCCTAATCTGCAGTAAATTGTTTTTATCCTCCACTCCCTGCAGACTGGCAGGGGGCCACTCACCATGACTTGACACATTGAAAGCTTTTGTGTTTTAGCTTTTTTTGTTACAGTTTCTTATCATCCCCCTTTTTCCCCTGTGACCTCATTAAAGGGATCTCATGCATATTATGTTTCACACTTAGGCCTGTTTGATTATGGCACAAATCTTTATCTTGATTATTTAAGTCAATATTGATAATTTAACACAATTACTTATTGATTTTGGAAACACCATACATTTATAGATTTTTATTACACTTAAAAAAAAGTGGATTTTACCTTTTTATTTTTGAAAAACAAATCAAAAATAATTGTGAAGAAATAAGGTAAATACAATAATATATAATTACATAAATAAAATAATAAATATATAAAAGTAATACATATAAAAAAAATAAAAATTGATAATAGAAAATATATAAAAATAAATATTAAAATATTAAAGCAAAAATAAATATATAAAAAAAGAGAGAAAGGCACAAGTTTTATCAGCATTGGAAGCCATAATTCATAATCCTAAATAACAATTTTATTTAATTAATCACCCTGGGCTAATCACATTGCACCTGAACAAGATTTGTAGGAAGTGATCTTTTCTTTTCTTTGTCTTTGGATTTTGTTATTCGAAGAAGTTATGATGAGATCCAAAAGAGCGTTTAGAAGGAACAATAAATAACCATATGCTGATTATGTTATCCTCTCCTTTAAAAGGGCTTATGCCGCCAATAAGGAGTCACATGCCACGCTGGTGTTCCACAACCTGTTGGGAGAAATAGACCAGCAGTACAGCCGTTTCCTGCAGGAGAACAATGTACTCTACCAGCACAACCTGCGCAGGATTAAACAGCATCTGCAGAGCAAGTACTTGGAGAAGCCGATGGAAATCGCCCGCATCGTCGCCCGCTGTCTGTGGGAGGAGCAAAGGCTGCTGCAGACTGCCACCACAGCTGTACAGGTAGAGAAGAGCTGCACCAACCTAACTGTAGCGTTCAGATTAAATCAAAGAGCTTCAGTTCGTGAGTTTGAGGTGGTTTTATTCTCTTGCAGGACGGTCAGGCGGCTCATCCCACTGGGACAGTCGTGACAGAGAAGCAGCAGATCCTGGAGCACAACCTCCAGGACATCAGGAAGCGGGTTCAGGTTCGTTACCACCAGAGACTCACTGATCAAGGATTCGAATACAGAACTTGAGGCTGTGTTCTCATAAATATGTAAATCCTCACTTGTTTTTTTTCTTCAGGACATGGAACAAAAGATGAAAATGCTTGAGAACTTGCAAGATGACTTTGACTTCAATTACAAGACATTGAAAAGCCAAGGAGGTAAATTCTGATTCATATTTCTTAGCTTATACTGTATACTGGTATTAAACACTTAATAAAAGGCTTTTATTTACCCTTTTGGTTCAGATTAAATGAACCAAATGTGTTTGCTGACCTGTGACATGTCCACTCTTTGTCCAGAGTTGTCCCAGGACCTGAATGGGAATAGCCAAGCAGCTGCTACCAGACAGAAAATGGCTCAGCTCGAGCAGATGCTGAGTGCTCTGGACCAGCTGAGGAGGGTAAGTGTCTGCACTTTACTTTTTTATATTAATTCATCTCCTGATAGCATGAAACACTGTGAACAGCAACTGACATTAAAAAAACTATTTAAACTTGCCTGATTTAATCAAATTCCTGAAAACCTCTGTTCGTTTTTCAGCCGTGTATTGTTTCTAGCGACAACCACGGCCCTCAATTTGCATTTCTTTTTTGCAACATTGGAAAATTTGCTTACACTTTGCATCCTAATTGAACAGAAACAGCTATTGTTTGAATACCTAACTGACACAGAGGGCTTTGACTTTGGATAGCCAACAACCGATTATGCCCGTGTTTAATATACGCTGTGCCTGTTGTCTCTTGTAGCAAATTGTGACGGAGATGGGAGGCCTGTTGACCGCCATGGATTACGTACAGAAGAACCTGACCGATGAAGAGCTGGCAGACTGGAAGAGAAGGCAGCAAATTGCATGTATTGGAGGTCCACCTAACATCTGCCTGGACCGCCTGGAAACATGGTAAACACATTGATAAAAGCATTATTAAAACAACTTACATGGGCAATTCTTGCAGAATTCTCATATATTATAGGTTTTGATGTAACATAGGATTTTATTTAAACTATTTCTTGACCACAAATGCTCAAGATCTTGCTAAAAAGTATTATGTAGATCAAAGTTTGTAACAAATATCGCCCATTTTCAGCCCTTTAAAAACCAGAAATAGATCATTTTAGACATGTCATTTTGCTGTAACTTGACAAATATCACCAATACTGCCAGTTTGACAATTCCAGGTGTTTTTTAATCAAGATGTTTAACTAAACTTGGGTGTAATTGTCTCACCAGGATCACATCGTTGGCTGAGTCCCAGCTTCAGATCCGTCAGCAGATCAAGAAGCTGGAGGAGCTCCAGCAGAAGGTGTCCTACAAAGGAGACCCCATCATCCAGCACCGGCCCGCCCTGGAGGAGAAGATTGTGGACTTGTTCAGAAACCTGATGAAGAGGTACGTCATGCAACAAATACGTACTGCAGGCCTTTTTATTTTATTGCTTGTGCTATTTTGAGCACATGGATATTACTTGTAGATTTTATGGTGGAGAGATTCCATTCCTGTGACTAGAAAAGCGCTATGCAAATGCAGTCATTTCCATTTCCCATTTCGCTCTTGTGATGACATCTGAGCCATTTCCATCCTCTGTAGGAAGTGAAGTGCACTTAAAAGCTATGGATCATTATTAAAAGGACCTTTGACCTCAGACTCTCTTCACCATATGTTGTTGTGATGTTTGCTGTAATCTCTCTGAAACATGATCCACTCTTTCTCTTTCTTTTAGCGCCTTTGTGGTGGAAAGACAGCCGTGTATGCCCATGCATCCAGACAGACCTCTGGTCATCAAAACAGGAGTGCAGTTCACAAATAAAGTCAGGTAATAATCAGTGCTGAAGGATCAGAAACAACACTGATTTGTTTATACATTTTAATGGAAACCTTTCATGTGAATGCAATATTTTATATCTTTTTTTAGGTTACTGGTAAAGTTTCCTGAACTGAATTACCAGCTGAAAATTAAAGTTTGTATTGACAAGTGAGTTTTTTTCCCTTGGGTTATTATATTTATATTAAGTCACTAAAACACATATTTGATGGGAGACTTTAGGAGAAACGTCTTTACTAATATAACTGTTTATTTTTCAGGGAATCTGGAGATGTGGCTGCAATTCGAGGGTACGACTTCAACGACACATTTTCCAAGCCTATTGTTTTTCTTTTTTGAAAAAGAGTTTCACTTTCTACTGTGCTTCGGGTTTTCTCAGGTCACGAAAGTTTAACATCCTCGGTACAAACACAAAAGTTATGAACATGGAAGAATCCAACAATGGCAGTCTGTCAGCAGAGTTTAAACACTTGGTGAGTTATGGAGGCGAAGCTCTTACTGCCTGTCAGTGATGAAGTTTTCTGATAAAAACCTGCTGTGGAGCACTAACTTCCTGTTTGTTACAGACCCTGAGAGAACAGAGGTGTGGTAACGGTGGCCGGACCAATAGCGATGTGAGTACTTTTACTGACACAAACTTATGAAGTCCATGCCGTTTATTGTTTATACAGTCGAAGTTTGAATCATCTGTTTCCTCCTAGGCCTCTCTGATTGTCACAGAGGAGCTTCATCTTATCACCTTTGAGACAGAAGTCTACCATCAAGGCCTGAAGATCGATCTGGAGGTCAGTATCAGTCAGCGTCTCTGTTCCATGAACTTAGAGACATTCTCGTATTCTCAGTTTAACTCTCATGTCACACCAGAAGACAACTTGACCCGGAAACATAACGTGAATACAACACTGTCGTTCTTTGGCACATTCACAATAAGTCAGCAGACAAATGAGTCATTTACAAAGTCTGATAACACCTCTGTGAACACCTCTTCTGAATGAGCTGGTGCTTTAAGTTCAGCCTCCTCCATCATCCCAGGTACAGACCTGACCCGGGTTACTACAGGGCAACTGGTGTTTCTAATGAAGCAAACTTTCATTTTCACAACTAATCTCTAAACTTCAGAGGGTGATAAATATATACGGATACTTTATTGTCCTTATTCATAGATAAATGCATATTTATGCTTCAAATAAAATATGATTTCTCGATTCTGCAGACACCGCTCACTTATCTTTATGTTTTAACAAACGGCAACTTCCATCCACATGAGTGTGACACGAAGTCAAAACATCACAAGCTGCGTGAGTCTCAGAGAGAACAACAATAATTGTTGGCTTCACACCATCTGACAGAAAGAGACCTTGATTTTTCCATGAAGCCAAACTGAGTTTATTCTCATTTCATATGACTCATATCTAAGAGACTAAACAAGAATTTTAACTTTAAGCCACAACTCTTTTGTTGGCACGCATGCATCATTTGTAGCCTTCAGAAAATGACATATTCTCATTTCATCATACCACAAATTCAACCCAGATCTCAAGGTGTAATATCGGTTTTGATCACAGGACCTCCTGCAGAAGTCTTGAGGCTATTTATAGGAGCAGAAACAGTTTTGCATCATTGTGAAAGAGTAAATGTCAGCCGCAACTAATGATTGCTTTATTATTAATTAACCTGCCAAATATTTTCTCAATGAATCATTTCGTCTGTAAAATGTCAGAAAACAGTGAAAATATCTATTGAAATTTCTCAAAGTCTTGTTTTTTCAGACCCAAACCAAAAGGTATTCAGTGTTATATGATATAAAATCAAGAAAAGCAGGAAAACTTAATATTTTAGAGGCTGAAAACAGAAATCTTCTGCCGGTCAATTTGCTATCAAAATTATTATTTTTCTGTCCATGAGTAAGTAAGGAATAACCTTACTTTTTGAAAGAGAAGAAGACACAATAAAGATGCTGAAATTATTTTTCTCTTTATTCCTGCAGACTCATTCCCTGCCTGTGGTCGTCATTTCCAACATCTGCCAGATGCCCAACGCCTGGGCTTCCATCCTGTGGTACAACATGCTCACTCCCCACCCAAAGGTGAGACAGCACCCTCTGGTGGAGAGCGGCTGCTGGGGGAGAATGTTTACATATCACAGTTGTCTCTCTATTTATACTGTGAAATATATATTTTAACTGAGTTGGTGTGTGTGTGTGTGTTTGTACAGAATGTGAACTTCTTCACCAAGCCCCCCGTGGGGACGTGGGACCAGGTGGCTGAGGTTCTCAGCTGGCAGTTCTCCTCCACCACCAAGCGAGGCCTGACCATCGAACAGCTCACCACGCTGGCTGAGAAATTACTAGGTGAGGTGTCGTACCTAAAACTCTCCAAAAACACTTTAACATTGTGTCATAAACTCATATATAATGTTCTGTTACTGTCCATCCAGGGCCGTGTGTCAACTACTCCGGCTGTCAGATCACTTGGGCAAAGTTCTGCAAGGTACTGACCTAAAAACCACTCACGGTTCAATCGGCCGTCTTGCCTTTGTATTGCTTCAGCGTGAGTTATTTTTCTCCTTCCTCCTCGCAGGAAAACATGGCGGGCAAAGGCTTCTCCTTCTGGGTGTGGCTGGACAACATCATTGACCTGGTGAAGAAGTACATCCTGGCACTGTGGAATGAAGGGTGAGAGGTCGCTCTTTGTTTACAAAGTGTTTTGGTCAACAGTTTTAAAATTAGACTTGCTATTTTAAAAAAAAAATCAGGATGTCATTATAAGGCTTCCTGTTGCTTTTCTGCAGGTACATCATGGGCTTCATCAGTAAGGAGAGGGAGAGGGCGATCCTTAGTCCTAAACCTCCTGGTACTTTTCTCCTGCGCTTCAGTGAAAGCAGCAAGGAGGGCGGCATCACATTCACATGGGTAGAGAAAGACATCAGTGGTAAGTTGTTGTTTTTTTGTAACCTTCTTAGGATTTGTTTTATTATCATTGTGGTGCTGAGCTTTCTTGCGTGTTTCCAGGAAAGACCCAGATGCAGTCAGTGGAGCCTTACACCAAGCAGCAGCTCAACAGCATGTCGTTCGCCGACATCATCATGGGCTACAAGATCATGGACGCCACCAACATCCTGGTTTCTCCTCTCGTGTACCTCTACCCCGATATCCCCAAAGACGAGGCTTTTGGGAAGTACTGCCGGCCAGAAGCAATTCCCGAACCCGAGCTGGGAGGAGACTCTACGAGCAGTAAGTCACGCCTCAGTTTCACAGACAAATATTGTTATTCCTTACATTTGTGGTCAGTATTTCCCGTGCTAACATTTCTCTTTTCCCCGACAGCTATTCAGCCATACTTGAAGACAAAGTTCATCTGTGTCACCCCGTAAGTATCTGTTATCACTCTGTTATGTCATCAGTATGAACAGGAAGATCTCGTGCCACTTATGTTTTTGCTTTTTACTGGTTTTTATAAAGACGAGACTTTCTCTCTGAATGTTCCTTTAAAAGATCTGAACTTCCTTTTTTTCCCCTTGTTTTGGTAAGTATTGCCAAATTTTCAAAGAAAAGAGAACAAAGCAGTTTTTGCTCTCACTGTGAGTCATTCCAGTCACTGGGGGAACCATCACTCTCAGACCAAGTATTGTCCAGATTATGTGTAGGTCAAAATAATAAGTTTCCTTGGAATGAAGCTGAACTCTCAGTTAAGTTTTAAGGGAAACGTATTTTCTCTCGGATTACGTCACGGTTTTAAACACGTGATTGACTTGAATCTCTCTGAATTGAAACGAAACTTGATTAATGTTGAGGAAAAGATTACAGTTTGGCTTCAAATGAGAAGTGGTGAAATATAACAACCTTATTCAATAACTACTCAAGTACAAATTTGAGATGCTTGAGTACTTTCGTCAGAGGAGTGTGTGCACAGGACAGTCAGCCATGTGCGCTCTGGTTGTTGGTGGCTTGTGAGGTTTGCTCAGTGAGATCCTGACCTGTCTCCGTAGGTGTCCCTCCGTGTTCATGGACTTGCCGGACAGTGAGCTGCTTGGGAACGGATTCCCAGGGTAGGCGCTCGGGGGAGGGGGCAGGTCGCATGTAGGGAGGGCTTTGTGTGTGCATCTTGTCACTAATGTTTGTGTGTTTCATGGGTGGGTTTCAGGGATATGGGTGCTATACCCCTTCCGACATAATTCCTGTTTGTTTTCCCAACTCACCGCCACTTTCTCTGGGTCTAATTCAAGAGCATCTCCCTGCCATTCATCCATGTTTCATGTGGTTCAGGTCACTCTCTGTTTCCCTGAAATTTGTGTCCTAATACCACAACCAAATCCTTTTGTGTGGATTTTTTTTTTT
>CAFUXE010000128.1:414639-437074 GCA_903364295.1 Serranus cabrilla | reverse complement strand
AAAAAAAAAAAAAAAAAAAAAATCCTCTCATGTTTTTCATTAAATTGCATAAAATAAAGTTATGTTATGTTCTGCAATTATGAATCAATAAATCGTATTAGTTTGCATAAAGTTATGTCCTCTTATGTGTGCGCAAATAAAAATAAATACATATAAATAGTATTCATTTGTATAAAATAAAGTCCTTAAAAATCAAAACCAATGTACGCAGGATGTAAACACAAATAAATAAATAAATAACCAGAATATGAAGTCAAATGCAATAATTATTGTTGCAGAAAACAACTACTGCTGATAGATGTGTTTTGTTTATCACCTCCTCCTTCAGGCTGAATCATGCAGCTTTACTCTGAAATCAATCATCATCAGCATCAGCAGCAGCAGGACAGAAATCAACACAAACTGTTTCCCACTCACAGACACTCAAGAGCGACCGGAAGTGGGCGGTTTGTCAGAGAGAGAGAGAGAGACAGAGAGACAGAGAGAGAGAGAGAGAGGGAGCAGTGAACTGTGAGGCGAAGTGTTGGAAACTACACGGCTGACAGACTGACTGACTGACTGACAGAGAGATTGTAGGTTGCTCGCGCCGCTGCAGCCTTTTCCCCTCCTCATTTTATGAAAAAGGACAGAGAGTCTTCCGTCTCTCCGCAGAGGTGAGTCCCACACTTTAACGTGTTTGTTGAATGTCGTCCTCGTCTCGTCCCGCTGGCTGTCCCCGTTGCGAAACAATATTCTGACAGCGCTTTGTAAACAAACTGAGAGCGGCTCGGCTCCGTGTGCACGCGCTCCCACCAGCCGCGTGGACGGAGTAGCATTTCTGCTGGATTTACTTTTTCTTTTTCTTCTTCTTCGTTGATGTTTTTTACTGCTGAATCAACAGGCAGGTCGTTGTTATATTACTTTACTGTCATTTTATTGCATTCTCGCTGCTGTGTAACGCGCCACAAGGTCTGACTCGCTGTCAAAGTGGGATTATTTCTCTAAAATACACAAGTTTTTTTTATAGGGTCAAGCCCCCTTCCAGCTTGGCAGGACTCCAGCATAACCTACATGAGGCGTTACGTCTCAAATAGGACCATAAAGATAACTTGCTGCACCACACACACACGCGCGCGCTCACCGTTTTTACAGGCTTTGGCTGTAATAATCGTTATACAGCACTCAGGAGTATAATAATGGAGTAATGGGCATGCTTCAGAAGTTTGACAGTCTGACAGCTTTTGTTCACTCTCTCTGCTGCTGCCACTTTGCTCTACACTTATAGTGCAGTTTTAAGCACCTTTAATTTAATTTCTCCATTTTGAGGTTTTGCTTTTCCTTCATATTTCATAAAAAAAAAGAAAGAAATCTTGGACTTTGTACTCCATGACATGTGTCTGACTGTTGGAGCTTCTCTCAGATAAAGACTTCACATGCAAGTTCACAAAACGAATTCATTGCTATATAATAATTGCTATAATAACAAACTATAATTTCTGCCAGCAAGAAGTGTTGATTCTCCTAGATTTAGTTTTATTGAAGCAAATTGTACTTTTTTGCACCACTGATTTTGATATTATTACTACTAGGTGTGGTATTTGAATATCTGAATCATATTAGGTGGGTTGTTTCTTTGGAAAAATGATGACGCATAAGTGACGTCATACAAATTAAACTAATCATAAAGTATAATAAAGTCACTCACTATTTAATACTAATGCAACACTGTAGATTTCTGCTAAAAAAGCTTCACACAGACACCTAATAAGTCTTTATATTGCACCATACTGTGTGAATATGACTGCAGAAAAAGAAGAAATCACTTTCACCAGTGGACCATAAATATCATGTGCTTATTGTTGCTTAGGAGTGACTCTGGTCACTGCGATCAGGTCTCTGTCATTCATTATATCTATCTTAACTGAGCGTTACTGTAAAACAGAGCATGCACTGTTTGCTTTGCACTGGCATGTTAATATCTGAAAGAGCATGAAAGGATGGTTCATAAAGGTCAATATATGAAGCTGACTGGCAGAGCTGAAATGCAGGATTCCTGAATGAGACCTTGGTTTGCTTACGAGCAGGATTGAAATGTCAAAGATGCTTTGATATCTCTGCTGTGTGTGTGTCCTTGTGTGCAGACGAGTTTACCAAGCTGCACCTTCTTGATATGCACCATTTGTCGTTTTTATTGTGTGCTGAATTCTGAGTTGCACTGATGAGATTTTGTGTGTTTTCCTTTGGACAAACTTGCAATTCACAGAAATCTGTAGTCTAGCTGGCACTGACTCTGTCCCCCGTGGCTCCTACTAATTGAGAATTATTAAATGTTGTGATTATGCCTTCTGCCCACTCTTCTCATGTCCCCCCTTGAGGTTGTTGTGGGAAAACTACGACAGCAAAATGAATGGTTAGTTGGCTTCTGTTTGGTTTCGGGACGTACATTGTTTCCAGGCTGTTCTCATGAACACTAATTAGTTATTCCTACGAAAAGTGACGCACTGGATCTCCAGCTATTGCAAGACATTTCCAGGGCTGCCTCCTCTAAGTCCATGACTAATTGATACATTTTTTAAACCTGTTAGTCATTGTCTTTTATGCTTTTTTCATGAGGAGTTACTTATTTTCCGAGAAACAAATTGCTGGTAAATGATACGTGACCTGCAACCAGTGAAAGCAATAAAGCAAGTGAAGTAGCGCTAAGTGACGCTTGCAAGTTGAAATGGCGCCTTGTCTGTTTTCAAGTAGGAAAAACATGGTGGCTGCATGGGTCACAAACTTTCTTAAATTACAGCTAAACAATCACTAAATTCTGGTTCTGAGAAATGGGTAGTGCAATAACAGAATCATGATTCATGTTTGATCAATGCTGCCTAGTTTGACAGTTTGATTTGAGTTGAGTGAGTTATGGATGACAGTCATACCATCAAACCTGCCTTGTATGAGATAAACTGTTGTGATTGGCCAGATTAGAGCCTGGTTGTCTGGAAAACTGTCGGAATAGGATACTAAAACTTAAGTAGTTCCATTGATGAAGTGTTGGGCCGTCCATGGCCAATAGCTGACAGTCATGGACCACTAAACCCAACGTGATTTAAAAGCCCCCATTCCCAGTCCTTGCAATTGTGCTACTATAATTCATTAAGTGTGCTGCTTGCATTCTGGGTTCGGTGGTTGATTCACACAAATGTGTGTGGCTTGGCTCATATATGGAAAAAAACCCTTTATACAACAAGATCTCCAACCTAAACTACAGAATTTGTCGTATATCAGCCGCAATTACGACACGCATCGCGCCTCACGTTTCGCGGTACATTCTAAAAATAGCACACACGTCATTATACGTACACGTACTGTACACACGAGCGGTTCGCGGTAATAAAAAACGGCGGTAATGAGTGAATTTATGCTACGAAACTACTGATCTCAGTCTAGGACAAAAAACTTCCTGGTAAGGCTTTAAAAAAGACCGTTTAAAAAGTAGATAAATGTACGTAAATGCCGGAAGTGACGTAGTTATGAGGGTGACATAAGTTACGTTAAAAAACATTTACTTTTGCTTTCCCTTGGACACGATCACTGTTTTCCTGGGTGAAAGTAATAGCGGAGATCTTGGTCGTGCTTTGCTGCCTGTACATACAACCTATATTTACGTTTTTGAGAGGAGACCATTCTGCCTTATGGGGCACTAATTGAAGTACTTGGAAATTGAATAATTCATACTTCATAATTCGACCAGGGGAGTGTATGAGAATGGGTTTTGAATGGCTTTGAATATATGCCTAGATATGAAAAGTATATCAAATAGACTAGCCTATATAAACAACGTTATCAAAGTAAAATATGATGTTTCACTGTGGAACCAGCGATATTTCATAGGATATTACATGAACTGTGTTAAATAATCATAAGAGTGCTTGAGTTAAAAAGATGCTTTCTTTTTAGTGGTGCAGAAATAAGTACAACAATGACAACAGTTTTGATTGTTGATTAATCAGTTGCTGCATTTTCCTGTCTTACATCATTGGAAATGTAATACCTTCCGGTTTAGTTCGAAGCCATTTCAGGACATCACCTTTTGACATTTTAAGAGATGATTCTTCAGCCTCTTAGTGTATGACTCAAGACTCCTTGTCAGGTCTCATTTTATCTTGTCTCTTGCTCATTTCTGCATGTCTGCTCTCTCAATCAATAAAACAGTTCAGCTGTAATCTACAGGAAATAACGGTCATTGCCTTTTAGCATTTTACCCTGTTGGCCACGTTGCCCCGCATGCTCCGTCTGTCACTGCTGTGCATGTGTGCACGGGGAAAGGCAGGGCTTTCCCAGGTTTCTGTGAAAACCAGGGTGTTTTGGGTCGGCGTGAGAACATGCCGGTCAGGCATGAATTGGCTGGCACACCGTGTCCCTGACAGAAAGGCCCAGATGCTGGAGGAGCAGCAGCAGCAGGGGAGACAGGGGAACCCGATGTTTTATCCCACAGGCCCGCTGTGCCATGTGCTCTCTGCATGCCATGCAGCTTGTCTGTGCTTCTCACTTTTTCACTCCCCGCTGCCAGGCGAGTGTAAGGGTGCAGCAAGCCTGGAAAAGGCTGATGAGCACTGTAAGTAGGAGGGAGTTAGCACGGGAGACATGTTCTTCAGCACTGACATCATGAGTAGCTGGATGTGAGCCGATTAGAGCAGTGGTTTTGATCTGACTGAGCCATGAGTCAAAGGTGTCAGAATCACTTATGGCCAAATGAATGTGCTTAGCATGGGGCCTCGCTTTGGTCTAAACTGAGAAGAAGAGGATGGTCAGATGAAGGATAATGGGTAGAAGAGCAAGAATGTCCTTTGCTTTTTAATCTAATTCAGCTGTGAAAATTATAACGCGAATCGTGTTTCAAACTATAACAGAGAAACGAAACAAACTATAAAAAGATGGGCGATGAGGGGAAATTCAGAGTGAAAGAGAAAGGGAAACACATGCAAAGGGAAGTGATCAGGAAGCATGTGGTGACATACACCCTAACCTCCTCCCTGTTTCAGTTGGGCTAATGCTAATCCATTGGTCACGTGACCATGAGCTTTTAGCCTGGCCTAGGCCAGGAGCACTCTGATCCATCTGTCGAGTAGCGTTGCTGATTGTTGGCATCCACAGCGTGTTCGCCTGTCCTGTCCCATGATCACTGCCTGCTCCACACAAGACTCCAATTTGATTTCCATCAGTTAACTACTTCTGCAGGCTGTTTCTCTCTTGATCACTGTCTTTCCTATTATCCCTTATTCTTCATCTATCTCTCTCTTTGTGTAGCTTTCACTGAATTCCTCTTGTCTTCGGCACAGTGAGTAAGTGGGAGGAGGATGACAGTCAACCCCTTCTAGACTCTGAGAAGCATGATAAGGCCTTGGGTTATTATCTCAGTAGCGCAACAAGAATAGCCAAAGCTCTCAAAGGCAAGTTTGCACTTGAGGGAAGTCACAAATCAGGAGAAGAAAGAATACTTTTCATTTCCCACGAATTGTGTAAGGACGCCGGACAGAGGTCAACCAAGAATAGAGTTACATGGATATAAGCGCTCTGGATTAATCATTTTCTCATCTTTACACAATACCCCTCTGCAAGTCCAAGTCCTCTGGCTTGGCTCCATATTGTTACACTCCAGCAGGGACACACACCCAGCTGAGGGTCGGTCGGAAGCTCAGAGGTTCCCGAAAGCCAGCCTGTGAGTGTCTGGCAAGTTGCCCTCTTTTCTTCGGATTCCCCAAAGCAGTTTGGGCATCCGAGTGAGAAAAGAGAAGTGGTTTTTTGCTCCAGAACACTTGGGAAGAATCTCAACCTCAGAATTAGTCCAAAAGCAGCTCAGCGACCATCAGCACAAGGCTGTGGCCGTGCCGTAAAGCCCAGAAATAAAGCAGATTCCCAGGCTTTTAGTGTGAGTTACATTGTGTCATTAAATGAGTTTACTGTAAAATAGATTTGTCATTCAGTGAGTTATTCAGTAAGTCTCTGACTTTGGTTTTGGTAAGTTACACGGCCCCTCTTTTGTGTTTTACTAAGCCCTGCGTCATGCTTTATCTGCCATGCATCAATTAGTATGTGAATGAGTTGCTTCACATGTGCCCTAAAGGAAATTCTATCATGTGAACTTTTGTATCTGAAAAAAAGGGTGAGAGATTTGTTTGTGTTGTGTAAAACATGTGCAAGTTATAGTCAAGGCAAGATGAGACACACATCCTTTTCATATTCATACTTCAGGTGCAGAGACACCTCTCAGTATGACACCAGAGATTTTCCAAAGCCTCCCTTTGCAGAGTGCTGGCAGTTTGTTTTCTCTTTTCACACCCACACTACTCACGCAGTGGGTCGCGACCTTATATAGCCTGACCTGCTGGCCTACTTCTGAAGGCAGTGTAGTTTATCACCCATGAAGTGACCAGGAAGCTGTATTAAATGTGCTGCTATCTGACAGTCGAGTCAGAGCGGGGCATCGACAGAAACACTGCCACTGTGAAATGAACCATGTTAGAAGTGTCTTTTCGGATCAGAATAAACATTTCAAAGGTGTAGAGAAAGTTTTTTCATTGCAGCAAAGTTCAGGGAGGAAAATAAAGTTCTTAAACTCTGAGGTCTGAACCATTATAAGCTCTTGAAATGGATTAAGGTATGTGATACTGCTTACTTGGCAAGACCCTGCCAACTCCTTTACATTACCAGATGTCTGGAGTGCTGCCGCTTAAAGCAACAACATGACTTTCTATTATAAAGTTACACTCACATGAACTGTGAAACTTTGTATTTTGTTTTACTTCTTACAAACTCTGTCAGATCATAGACTATTTCAGGTCATTATAACCTGGTGGAAGTTTAAATCCCCTTTCTGTGGGGCAGTTAAGTTTAGTCTCACCCTGTCCTCCTCAGTCTTATTCGGTCATGTTCACAGAATCCTGATGAAACCTGAGGCTGAGGTAACTGCATCCATCACCACGGATGTAAAGGAAGCCGACAGGGAAGAACCTACAGAAAAGCCAGTTCTATTTTATTTCTATATTTTTAATTTTAAAAAGGCCTAATTACCTTAAATTGATCATGTTTTTCATGTTAAACCTTGAGCTCAAAAGTAACCAAAGCTGGCAAAGAGGAATTTAAGTAAAAGTATTCGTTATGCAGATTTTATTTATATATATATATATTTGTAATGTTATTATTGATGTATTTACGTAAGCAGCGTTGTAATTTTCTCAAGTTAGGCCTCATTTGAACTACTTAATATACTGTTATGAGGGTTAATAATAAAAAAACACCTTATCATTGTCATGTTTTTTATGTTACATCCCAAACCGAAAAGTAACTCAAGCTGGTAGCTAAATTTAGTGGAGTAAGAAGGATAAAGTTACATGAAAGTAAAGTACCTCATTATATTTAGGTACAGTACTTGAGTAAATGTACTTAGTTACATTCCTCCACTGCTGCAGATGCAGAGTGTGGCTGGTATGTCCTAGCCTTCATAAATCACCTGAAAAGTCATAATGGCAGCAACAAATTATTGAAGTAATTCAAAGCAGCAGCAGCAGCCAACGTTCGCACAAAAAAAGCGTGTTTTATTGTGGTGATAATTATGTTGTCAGTTAGATTTAGGTGGGTCACATCTTCCATTTTTGCTCTCTACATTTTTTCCTTTCCTACCTTCAGGTGTGCATAAAATACAGGTTATGAACTTCTTTTTAAAGTGCAGAAACAAAGCTCCTCGCTGGCTGGTTTCCCTGAGAGTAACCTGCCTGAAGGAAAAGTCCAAATGTCGCAGGTGGGGTTAAGGCAGTTCACCAGGTCACGGCCCCGACTTAGAGTTCTTCAACAGACAGGCTTTTAAAATTAGGCAAACAGGTGATCAGATCAGGGAAACAGATAATGGGCGGCCAACAGGAATGGCTTCAATGCCTTCGATACAAATTGATATTGATCATAAAAGTCTGATAAGAATATATCAGCCTACATAAACACTTATTACAACCGTTCTGATAAGAAGGCTTTAGAGTTTCTTATCAAATAATTGTGTGCAAGACACGCTGTACAGGACATTTCTGTGTCTTTGGTATATAAACCTAGACCAATATATTTTAATGATTGGCTTTCTGTTGTAATGTTCAGGTAATAATTCCTTTAAATTGAGCCTTACTTGACCCAAAGCAGCATTTAGAGGATTGTTTGAGTGGAGGCTCAAGAAGAAGAAGAAGGCGATAATGCCAAGGTAATTTCAATCAAATGTCCCGGGTCATATAGGGTCATCAACTAGAAAGACCTTATTTATTGTTGTCTTAACATAGTCATAGACGTGAGGAAGCTTTGACTTACTAAATATGGACACAAGTTCAGTGAAGGCTTCTTCCAGAAACGGCAGTTTGGTTGTTTTTTGGCGCTAAAAACAGTTTTGTTTCTGCAGGGTCTGCACAGAGACGTTGAGTCTTAATTGAGCAGGATGAGAGGGAGCCGCTGCTGCTGTCACTGTCACGTTCAAGCCTATTACAGGCTTACAGCAAATGAGTCGGATTGGAAAACCAATGTATAGCTCATAGGCGAATGAACGCCTATGTTTGCAGGGAGAGGGAGTGGATGTAAATTGTGATTCTTAAACAAGAAAGCATGCTGTCAGTAAATTAAATGATGTACGAAATGTATCCACACGGGAGGAACAACATCAACAATTTAGCTCAGTTGTTTGTGCAGCGATTATTCATGACCCTTGTTAGAATGAATGTGTGTGTGTGTGTGTGTGTGTGTGTGTGACATGTATTCATGTGTTTTGTTCGGCTGGATTTAGGTCATGGATGCTCCCTTGTGTCTGGGGAAACATCTGTGTGAGATTACTGTAAGGAGCATTTGATTAAAAAATGATTATAGTGACATACACAAGGGAGAAAAAGATTTCTCAATTATTGATGCTTGTGCCTCATTTACATGTGTTTGTGCTTTGGATTAAAGTGTGTTGGATTAGAGGAGAAATAGAGCTGAATGCATGTTTTAGTGGTGTATGCGACCTTTGCTGCATTTTCTCCCTGTTTTTTTGTGTGTACATGATCAAAGAAAGATGCAATTAAAGTTGATCCACAGAAAAATAATGACAACAATTTTCAGTGATTTCTTGTAATATCTCTTTACAGTCACTGTTAACAGGAAAATACTTTACTTTTTCAAAATAAAAGCCCCAGAAGACACCTGTATCTTAAAAGGGGATAAGGTTGTTTCAAGTTAAAAGCCCATAAAGTAATTGCAGCATTACAGGAAGCTCATGATGAGGCTTGTTTTTCAAAATAAAAGCCAGTCTCATTAAGTAATTTTTCATGCAAAAATGGCAGAAAATTATGTTTTTAGCCTCTTAAATATAGAGATTTTACAATTTTCTTTGTTTTATGTAACAGTGAACATTATTTTCTGGCCATTAATAAGGCAAAAGTTGAATCTATAAATCGAGAAAATAATCTACAGATTAATCAATAGCGTAAATTATCACCACAGCCCTCTTTAAACCACCACCCTCGGCTAGTAAATGCTCCCTATCTGTCTCTTCCTTGCTTGGAGAGGCACTGGTGCAATATAATGCAAAGTCAGTATTTGGATTTGTGGAGCTGTTATCCCGTATTGATTCTGTGAGCTCATCTGTGCCCACGGCATCGTCTGGCTAACAAGGCTCTCAGATGAGCTGTGCATGGCATCTCCAGCCTCCCTGCCACTCCCACGACAAAACAACAAACAGTCTGTAAAATGAAACCAGTGCTTTTATTATTTTATTCAAACTATCCACATTCAGTATCGTCGGTGTATGCAGTCTTCCTGATGCCAGATGGTAATTTGACGAGAATCACATCCCCTTTTTTTCTGCTCTTTTGCATGCAGTACATGTGTCGTAGTGCATGTGTTTGTTTAGTGTCTAGTTTCAGTCTCTACAATGACATATAGGTCAAAGAGTGGAAGTCAAAGTGTAAGAAAGACAGAAAGAAACACCAGGGACTCAAACCTGCTCCACATGTTTGACTGCAGGATCAGATTTGTCTTCCTTTTCGTCCCTTGTTCCCCCTTTGAGGCATTTGTCCATGTGAGTCAATCACATGCACTGTTAAATATACGCTAAGAGGGAGCGATGAAGGAGGGGCTGTTAAACTAGACATTGTGTGCATGTTGTGCAGATCCACTGTTTAGCATCAGCATGGCTCATCATGGTGTGCTGCATTACCATCAAACCTCATTAAACACATTTTCCATCCACACATGATTCTTTGTTTTGCACACAGCGGAGCCACGAGGCGGAGTGTGTGTGTGTGTGTGTATATGTTGTATTGTGGATTATAAATAGAAAGAATAGCAGTGGAGTGTTTGTATTGTTTTATGTTCCCTTTTACTGTTAATTACAGAAAAGACTTTGAACTGCGGAGAGTCTATTTTTAATCATACTTGCGGATGTGTAAACTAAAAAGCCTATAAAAGCCCTCTTACATATGCAAATATGTAACACACTGACAACAGAGTTTCTCTGTTTAGATGAGAGAAATGCAGAAATGTCCTTCACTGAGGAGGACAGTAAGAGAAAAAAAACACTTTATTGGCAATGCAAACTATTTTTATTCTCCTCAATATATGTTTTTCTTTTAATACCGTCTTATATAATCATTTCTAACTCCTGGATACATTTATGTGGATTCCCTTCTTTCTATTCTGTTCCTCTCTTTATGGAGATTACTTCATATTACCTGCATCCGTCCCTTTCAGTACATTGTGGACCACTCTTATAGGCAGCAATGCATAGATTTTCACATGATTTAGGAAATCATCTCATGCAGTGAAAGCAGTGTGAGAGGGGGGGTGCCTGTGGCACTCTGTGTTACCTCAGTGTCCATGCTCAGCTTATCCAGATTATCCCTGTGCCACTACCATAATCACCCAGACGCTACCGTGCATACAGCGCCATAAGGTCGATGCCTTTGTTTTCCTGGTAATGTGGCGGTGAGGAGAGCTCGCTCTTGTTTTTCTGCAGGTCCTCCTGTCACAAGCAACCTTGCCACACCCTGCAGTGGCAATGCAATGTAGCAACAGTGTGCCACTGTGCAGAAAAAAAGAGGATTTGAGCTGTAGAAAGTATAATATTTCAAGCTATGTGATGATAAGTAATGGACTAATACATTCCAGCATCTGGGATCTCCCACGCTCACCTGAGATGGCTCTAAAACTGAAGGATGGGCCGAGGCAACAGTTTGTCCCACGTCTCATTGTATCATGTCACTCAATGACGACTAATAGCTGCTTCTTGAAACATTTCTACCTCAAGAGGAGATTCCTCAGGCAGCTCAGGGACTGTAATAGACACAACATTGGGTTTTGGAGGCTGCTTGTTTGGTGGTGGTCCACCTCTGTTCTCATGAATGGTTTGTAGTCATTCCTACAAAAATGACATTTCGTAGCTTTCCCACTAAATGTGTCCTTTTATGGACATACTGGACACCTTTTACATTCATACTGGTGGCTGAGGCTACGCTACAGGGATTCATCCATACACCATGAAGGCAGCTTCAGGAGCAGTTTGGGGGTCAAACACTGAACTTCTGATCAGTGGGCGACTGCTCTAAGTGCTGAAATGTTCATAAGAACCCATTCATGAGAATACGCTTGGTCCTGATTTCCACACAGGCTTTTTATCTCACATGGATGCAGAAGAAAATCCTCTGTGACCTTCATCAGTGATCTGTTGATGGCAGGGAGGATAATGAGTAACAATTAAAATCTCTATATTATATACATCTCCATTATGTTAATGTGGCCTGGTTCCTTTCAGAGCCCATAAAGCAGCAATGAGTGTTGCAGAGTCAAGCTCATATTTGTGTCTCAAATCGTATTTGTGAGTTCTGAGGTTTGAGACTGAACATTTTGGCACGATTACAGCAATCAAGTTGCAGCCCAGAAGTCTCTGTATTTCCTCAGAAGAGAAGAAAACTCAATCATGTGGTGATGACCAGCAGCTACGATGAGTGTTTTTTTTATTTTGGAGGAAATGTCAGTTTGAGTGATGCTTGAGAGCTAATCAGCAAGTCAATGAATGGACTGAAACAAGTGTTCTGGTTATGACATGTTGTAGCTGGTTGTCTGTGTCTTCGTGAAACGCTTGAAAAGAAAATGAAGAAGAAATAAACAAGCGGGTCAACAGCTACATGGGTGGTCTCATGTCAGCTGACAACAAAGAGATCATTTTTTTATTTTTAACTGCAAGTATGACTTTGTTTTAAAGCATAATTGTCTTACTTTGGGGTGTACTGATTCTACAAATCCATCATTTCTTTAGACTTTTAAATTTAAGCCTCTGAAGGCTGTGATATTGTTAGTCTATTGAGTCTAGATTTGTAAAAATGAAGAGATTCACATCTTCAAATACTGGAATTCAGCACATAACTAACCCGTATGCTCTAAATTTGAATCGACGATCCTGGTTTTTGAGTTCTTTTTTCAAAATAAAACCGAATTTTGCTCAATTTTGGTTTAGAATTTAAATTGTGACGCCCATAGTAGATAAATAAACTGAGAAATTCTTGCAATTTACAATCCTATGCTGCCTGTTTTTTTAGTTCTGCTTGTCTTTCGGGTCTCTGTACTCGGGTCTGGACGCTGTTTTTGGGCTTGAACTCTGAACGTGAAGCGGTGCTGGTGCTGTTGTCGCTGTGGGGCAAAGACCTGCACGGGGTAAAGGTGGAGCTGACCTTTACTGAAAGCACTGAGCTTGCCATGAAGGGAGGGGAGACATGGTAAGGGGAGCAACAGCGCACAGAGAGAGGGAGAGAGAGAGAGGGAGAGAGGTAGAGAGGGGGGATGGGTCCGGAGCTCTGGTGACTGGGTTGGATACCGTGTGTGAGAAAATGCAGCTATCTGACCTCTGACACATGACAAGCTGGAAAGATCAAAGGGCACAGCTCTCAAACGCTGCCTGCATCGGCGTTTACAGGAGCCCCGATGGAGGAAAGATTTAAAAATTTAAAGCAACAGTCGGGACCAAAATCCGATTTTTTTTTAATAAAAAGCTTTTTGACATTTTGACACAAGAAAACTGCAAGTCACTGCTGCTGCTGTTAGACCAGTTTGAAGATGTTGAAACAACACATAACCCATATTTGCCTCCCCCTGCACCACACACACACACACACACACACATACACACACACACACACTGTCTCCTTGATTCTCACAGCATGCTCCGAGGTCACAAAGATTGAGTCTGCATGACTGAAAGAGGAAATGGACAAGAACAGGAGCCCCTGAGATAAGGGTTAATGGAGTTAGGGCATTCAAACACAAATGAATTAGGTGTACCTTTGAATGGGATTTCTCTGCGTAACGCAGTTAAAGTGAGGCTAACTTTTCCAATCACATGCAAATGTCAAGTGATTGGCTCCAGTAAACTAATTTAGCAGCACACCCTTTATTCCAGCTGATGAAAAGCATTGATCTGGCCGCCTGAATCTGCTGTATGGATGTGAGCTCACGCAGCGCGCGGCCGTCTCCTCCCGGCTCCTCACGCAGCGGGACGGCTCCGTCCACAGCAGTCAGGGGTAAACAGCCAGATCCTCCTACTGTACACCTTACAGCCGTTATATGGACACAGCTGACCTGTTGTTAAGCAAAGTTTCAGTGGAAATGAAATAGCAGAGATGATACAGGAAAACTTTCAACCTGGATTCTATTTCCCTTGTTTTGGTCTTTACATGATAACATTTTTTTTAGATTAAAAGTATTGACCAAAGGCACCTTCAATGTAGCATTAAAGTCTCACTCTAACTTTTGCGAGAGGTGACTTGAAGACTATGAGAGGTTAAACTGAATTAATTTCAATGTCTTGACTGAATATTTAAGTGATTTCGACAATGTGGAAGAGATCTTTAACCCAGTTTACATATGAAGAGCTCCTACGAACAGGAGAGAGAATGAGGGAAGAAAGAGAGGTAGTAAGCAGAGGAGAAGCTGCTGTTGGGCCACAAAGTTTGTGAGACTGTGATGCCCACAGAGAAATAATGCTCATGTTGTGAATAATGGGCACTGTTGCTGCTGGATGTTCAGGTTTCAGAACTTGTCTCTGAGCAAAACTTGGTTCGAAGCAGAAACAAACAGACTGAATGGAGAGAAAGCTTCTGTCATTCAGATTCTGTCAGATGATTCATTTAACAGTCTTACCTGCAGTGACAAAACAAGCACTTACAGTGAATTAAATTGACGGTTGCAGCTGCTGATGACGACACTTTCCCTTAATGCTGGACCGTTTTCAGAAATGTTTCCCCTTATTAGTCATGTACATGTACATCCTCTACCCTTTAAGTAGAGGATGATGCCATATCAATAATCAGTGAATTATTCCCGTCTAAAATTAGTTTGGTTTCATATCGGTCAGACCCTAATACATAAATATGTATGTATTTATATGTGCGTTACACTCCACCTGCATGTGTGAGTCATTGTGACTGAGTCAGGGATCATTCAGCCGCTCCACTGAGCAACATTTCGAGCAGCTGTGATAGCAAGAAGTCGACACATAGCTGTCGATTGAATCCCACAGGAGCATCTTGTTTTGAAAAAAGAGATTTCTGACGCCAGGTTTTTTGGCTGCAGCCTGTGAGAAACACAGAGTTTTTCATGACATTTCCAAAATCAAAGATGCTCATGTAGTGCGTGCACGCTGTGTGGAAATCCCCGGGCCGACCTCTGGATGGGCATGACTGATCGGTACAGTAATGATAAAATAGCTTTTTCTGAGATTTACCTCAGAGTTTCATTTCCTCCCGTGCTGTTTTGTTTTTTTAAATCAGACAGTAGCTTCTGAAAATCTCCCGTCTCAGCATTCTCTAAGCCCGGGGGGTTACGGCGGGCCTCCACCGTCGCCCTACCAGAGAAATATGTAAACAACACCCAGGGCCTCATCACAGCTCCTCATCAACCGTCCCCGCCCGGAGTCATGTCTGCGGCATCCCCAGCTCCCGGTCCCCAGTCAGGCGTGGAGGGCCCCTATGATGTTTATTCACTTGTCAGATGGCATTTAACGCGCTGTTTGGGAAGACAACAAGGCTGTTTTTGGAGGAAGGGGGTCGTTTGACAGGGGGAGCGCAGGGAGGTCTGAAGGGAAGGACGAGTGTTTTCAAAATAAGATGAAACCTTTTCACCTCTCGTGTAATCCGAAAAAACTACATGTGTAACTACAAGTGACTTTAATATTTAGTATCAAACACAAATTGTCTCATTTGCTGTTCATAATAATACGTATAATTGTAAACAGCATTTAGAACAACCAATCAAATATAATTCTGCTTTCTGTATTTTCATTCAGCCAACCAGACTTTTTTTGAACTGCAGTAGTAAGTTAATATGTTTGTTTTGTCAGATTAAATTACTCCTAATGCTTTCATTATTGGACAGGACTGAACAATGTTTGGCCGGGCAGACGGATAAACAGCAGACCAGCAGCCTGAGTTGGTGATTTCAAATATCAGGCTACAAATTATGAGACATAAATAGCCTGCAAGTTTAAAATATTCATAAGAATCCAGTGAAGAATATCTGACATTTAATGGCAAAGCAACAAAAGAGTCCTTTTCTGTATGAACTCTGTAGGTGCTGTGAACTGGACTGTAATCCAACAGCCTCTCTGTGTTTGTGCCAGGTACTAATTTGGCTTGGTCTGCTCTTCAGGGGCCCCTCATACCAGGCCTGGAAACAGCACTGGTGGTGGAGGGGCCCCTGTGGACAAAAGCTTCAGAGCTAACGCTTCGCTCTGCTCCACCGGCTCAGGAAAATCATTCAAATAGTTTAGTTTTTGTGTTTTGATTCAACTAATATCAAGCCAAAAAAAAATTAAGAAGCACTTCCTAGAGATAATTATACAGGGTGTCCATAAAGTCTCTTTACAACAAGCAAATTAACACACAAATATGTGGAAATTATTACAAAATGAGGAGCAGATATTGAAGTTTTTTGCCTCATTTAATGCTCCTCTACATGGCACCGTTAGCTGCACGAATCGCATCAAGACGGTGCTCGATTTGTTACCATGTTGGCAGCAGCAGAGCCTCATCAATGGTCGCCATGGCATCAGTGATCTTTAGCTTTGGGTCAGTGATGTCCTGTATCTTTAACATAACCCCACAGAAAGAAGGATCCCATTTAGTTTCAGTAAACAATGATACACATCGTGCCTTTTTTCTTGATTTTTATAGGGGTTCATTTACCACGATTTCATCAACAGGGTGCCTGAAATACACACAAATCTGATTATGATGTCTCATCAACTGCCTTTGTCATATTTAAGTTGTAAAGAGACTTTATAGACACCCTGTACATTTGAATATTGTTTTCATGTAGCAGACATTCACCCATTTCACTGATTTGATTATTTTAAGAGTAATATTTGTCATTATTTCAGCACATTAAAGACGGTCCATACATTATTTTTTTTACATGACTTTAAAACAGAAAGCGAGCAGAAACATCCAGTCCTGCCGCCTTTGGAAATGACAGTGCAGTTGGGGTTTCGAACCACGACGTCTGCGTTGGCAGATTAGAGCTCCGACCGCATGCGTTTGGTTAAGAGGGGGATGAGACATTGGGACAATGACCCCAAATGCCCTGAACACATGGACCAGTGATCTTGTAAGTCTGGATCTGTTATATGTTCTTTGTTTTCAGTCCACGCTGTATGTAGGTTAAGCTTCTTGTTGGGTGATTATTTCGGAAAGCATTTTTTCTTTCTTAGCAGTCGGCTCTGTGCGCTGTGTCATCCCAGAGTGTGTTATCCAGACACAGCTTCTTTAATGTGTCCCTATTAAATAACAGAAGATGTTATTTTGTAATTGAAGGCTGTGAGCTGATAATTGTAGGACATGAACTTGAAGAAAAATCTTGAAAACATCCCAACAGTAGGAAGCCAGATGAACCAGTTGACAGTCGATCTGTTGGACGGCCCACGTCACCAAACACCTCTTTAACGTCGCCAAAACCACAGAGAGCAAAACCATTTGTGTGCTGGCTGAGCTACACTGATGTGTGTGTGCTGACGAGTATTGATTGTCCTTCTCAACAGGATCATGAAAATGTGCAGCCAAGATGTGAACAGTCATAATTTAAGAATAATCCTGTGTAATCAAAAAAAGATGCCGAAGTGAATAGAGCTGCAGTGATTAATCAATAAGGAACGGATGCTTTTGTGCTGAAGTGAACTGAGTGTCGTTGGGTTTTGGGCTGTTTGTCGAGGAAACAAGACATTTGTTGATGTCACCAGAGTCGGCAGAATAATCTTTAAGAAGAAAGCGCCTCTGTGAGGTGAAATGATTAGACCTGAGATATCGGCTGTAAACATCCATTACATTGTTAAGGTCGGCGTGGCTGCAACCTTGACACAGATAGTAGCTCTTCAATGCAACAGCTGCTTAAGACGAACAGTTTAGTTTGTAATAATAGTAACCTCTATAAACACAAAGCAGCATATGAATGAAGAATTTCTAGGCAACATCACAAGATTTTGCTATATGAAGCATTTTTACCTCAAAAACATCAATAAAAGGCGTTCAGACTGTCGCTTTTTATTAGCTGCTGTAGAAACGTATATGCATTCATTTGTTTATAATAAAGTGGCTACTTGTGAAACAGTCCAGTGGTAGATATTTATATTGCCAGTCTCCGACTCTATTCTCACGTATCAAGTATCTAATCCGACTGTAAACATTTACTGCTGCATGGAAGTGTAAGTGTCCTGATATCCACTGGTTAACCTGAAACTCCTTCAATATTTGCGGTTACCCTCAAAGGTTTAATTGTCGTCAGCCGATGAGTTGTGAGACTGGTCATTTGGAGAATAACTATATAACTATTATAGTTATTATTTGACTTTATAATAACTTTCCATCTCTAATGTATGGTTTAGATTTTAGGCATCAGAATGTGATCTTTGGATGAACTCTGTCAGATGTAACTGAGTCGCATCTAATGCTTCTTTCACAGTGGAAAGCTAAATTAAATATGATAACGGTACACTTCAGTCTCTCCTGGAAGGCATTCATGGTGTCGAACCCATCTGTTCTTTGTTCTCTGAAGAACATAAAAAAAGAGAGAGTGCGAGAAAAGTTCAGACAGAAACTCACCTCCTTCCTCACCTCTGCACAGCTGTGTGGTGGGCGGGTTGACAATCCAACGCCGACCTCTGATGAAGCATACTGGCGGCTTAAAGGGTCGCAGGTTCGGGCTTAGACCTAATGTCTGTTTTTACAAGTGGACTAACACTGTGCTGCGCTGATGTCTCATTATAGCCGACTGCTGGACGGTGACAACTGGCTCGCTGTCCGTCTCTGCTCTGTGGTTTCCTGGCTGCAGGGTTCTGCTCCCAAAGTGGCTCCACTCCAGCAGGCTGGCATTCCTGCTGCCATGGACTTGAGCTGCAGGCCATGTCCACATTTAACACTCCCTCTGGGGCTCAGATTATATAATGTCACCCACTGGTTTCTCTGTAGCCGGCGACAGCGTGCATGGATGCACTCGCATAGACAAACGAGCACACAGAGAAACGGAGCTGCTTTAAGACAACAGACACAACAACTGCTTTTAATTTCTGTGGCTGCCAGTGTAAAAAAAAAAGGAAGAAGAAGCTGCTGTGGTGAAGGATCGTGTGAACTTTATACTTTTGGCAACTACTTCTCAAAGCAAACTATTAATTGGCAGCCATTGGATTTTCATTCAATGCAAAATGAACATCAACATGCAGGAGATGTGAATCTGTCACCTTGATCTCTTTTGTCTCATTAAAACATCTTCATTTGCTACATGATTGAAAGCAGGGACACTCTAAACTTGGCTTGTAAATGGACAAATCGAATCCAGTCCAGTTTATCATAACATTCTTATCTCGAGCAGCTTTACTGCTCTGCAAGTGACTGTTTCTAATTTAGAAAATAGGAAAACATTTACTCGTTGGTAGCATTGCAGCAGCACGTTGCCTCCTTCCTGACAGGATGTTTTGACATCACTGGTACCAATGGATTCCTTTGGCCTCTGAGTTTTAGTTTGTTGTCTTCTTGTGGTGCTTAAATTAACCTGCCACAGCCTCTAAAAGACAGTTATTTTGGATTTTTTGCTCCTGGTACAGTAGTACAGTAATTGGCTGCTGTTTCTCTTCTCTGTGCTTGATGTTTAAGTACTTTAACAGATATCTGTCTATGAAAGTTTACACTTTATAACATGCATGAACTGTTGCAGTTTGGTCTTAAAAGTCTATGCGTGCAAAGAAGCCAGCTTTAATTCGGATATGACATATTTTTGTGCTCTGTGGTAGTTTTTTTTTAGCCTGACTACAACTGCTCTACTCTACTGTACAGTATGAAGGTTGTGCTGCACTTGAACAAACAACGATTCAGTCTCACACGTGAAAGTATTTTAAAGCTGCACGGTTTCCTTTTCACTTATAGGCTGCAGCCCCTCTCACCTCAGATACCCTGACTTGCTCTTAGGCGTCTGTCCAGATGGTTGGAGAGTGTGAGCCGGGGGAACAAAGCAGATCATTGGCTGGTCGAGCTCTGGCTGGAAGGGGTTTAGGGTGGGGGTTTCAGAGAGGCTAGCAGGCCAGCTGAGCACAATGAGGTCACACTGCCAGGGACTCAGCACAGAGTACAGCAATAGAGATCTGTAATGTGAAGCACGGAGTGACACACGGTGTGCATTTGTTCCTTTTTTTTAATAGAATATCTCTATTTATAGGATACTTTTTTATCCTAAACTACTTTAGCAGGCAGACACTGGCTAACCAAAGTGTAAAAAAGCCATTTATTAGGTTGTTTCACTGCACAGTGTGGGCTTGAAAAGTCACTTAAACTGACAATCACAATAGCATGAAAACATTGCAGCCTCCTTTAGCAGGCCAACTCCTTTAAATAGTCCGTCTCTCTCACAAGGTTGCAAAAGGCCACCATTGCGACATGTCATCACTGGTGAAGTAAGGCTTCTCTGTTACCAAAAAAAGGCTCCGCAAATGTACTTCTGCATAAAGTTGCACAAAGGGGCGGCTGCATGCTAAAACGCTGGACCTGAGGGAGTCATTTCCCCGCCGGCGAGCCGTGCACCGGTTTGCTTGTCGGTTTGAGGCGGCGACATGCATCGTTATTTTCCAGGCTGGAGTCCGGCGGGTGGCTGTCACCTGCAGTATATTATGGCTCCCTGATTGATCCAACTTCATGCTGACTGGTGCTCCATCACTCGGCCTGCAGGCTGCTCGGCTCAGTCACAGCTCAGATATAACAGATTGCTAAGGTCTGGTGTTTCATCAGGGAGGCAGGGGAGGGCAAGGAGCTCCACTGTGACTGAGACAGCTGCTGATTTTTCTGTGTTTTGTTTGTTTTCGATTCGACCTCAGTATCTGCACTTCAACTTTACTTTCCATTCACAAGCCTGTGTATGTTTTTAGAGTTGGCAGATTGATTTGATATATGTTACTCACCTGCCCAGGTAAAGACACAAGTCATTATGTCCAGCACATAAAAGTGCAAAGAACATTTTTGCACAAGACAGAGTAATAAGTGATCAACAGCCGAGCGCTTCTCAGTGTAATTTCTCTACATTCATAGCTTTTAGTGATTGTTTTTTTAAATATCCTTGAACAAAATCTTCAATTTGAATAAAGAAATGAATCAGGTTAAATCAGTCTTTTTTATTAAATCAACTTTTTAATGAATATGATTTGCTGGTTTCGTCAAAAAATAAAAACAACATCAATTCCAAACAGGATGAAATGATTTACAAATTCTTTGTTCAATGGATTACAGTGCAAAGACAAGGAATCAGTGTTGTACATTAAAGCAGCAGGCTGATTCATTGAGGGCAGAAAATAATTATGAAACTAGAAAAGCACTCAGAGAGCGCAGACCACCAGAAACAGATAGTTTTGTTATTCTGGTTATATAAATGAAGTTTATGGTGCTGGTAGATTTCTGCCAAACCTCCTTAAACAGGTGTGTGTCTCACTTTGTGTTCTGCAAGTGCAAGAGAATATTTCATCAGATGAAAACATACATTTTGTAAAAGATCACAGAAATAAGCGTGCACAAAAAAAGCGACGCAGCATTCCACTGGTTACCCAGAATTTGCGTATATATAATTATGAATGAAGCTTATAGCTCCAAACTATTTGGTAAAAGTCCGAACCCAGAGCGTCATCACTCATACCACATCATTCAAACAGCCCATTAGCAACGGCCTCTTGACTCTCCTCTCACAGCCAGAGTTTAGAAAGTTAATGGGCCAGGAAATGAGAGATCCACCGTATGTTTGTCTGTGGTCGTCAGTCAGCAGGAAGGACATTCTTCTTAAAGTGGACAGCGGTGGCAAAGATAATAAAAAAATATAGGACCATAATAATTATCATAATTGATTTGGTCTGGTCACTTTCAGCCAGAAATATGATTTTTACAGTTGAAATTATTCATGCATTGCAGGCATTTTGAGGCTCATTCCCTTTTCCCTCGATGTCTCATGTCCAAAAAAATGAATTCATCTTCTCCATCGGTTCTCCGACTGATCCGCCCTCCTCGGAGAGTTTTAGCAATCACAGCGTAATAAGTCCTTCCACCCCAGGGGGGCTACTGTAAGCTTGTGAATAATAACTTTATTTTCTCTCGGGAACAGGCAGCTAACTTTGCGCAGATTATTTTACAAGAATCTGCTTACATGTGTGTCCACATGTGTTTACTGTTAGAGTGTAATGTAAGCTTCTCTGGTCATCCCACTGTTCTGTTTCTCAGTGTCTGGTTACTTGAGAGCGAAGGGCTTCAAACTGTGAGGCGTGCAAAACCACACAGTCAGGACACACACATGTTCAGATCTGACGTATCTTCCACTTCTTCTGGATATCAATATCTGCGATGCTCATCACAAATAAACACCAATAAATATGCTTAGAAATCAATAACCACAAATGCTTATTAAAACTTCAGAACCTGCTTGAGAATTTTCACATTTCTAAGTTCTTCTTAATTGTTTAAAGTAATCCAGTGATAGTTATGTGTCATCTACGGGTACATTGCAAAAGTGAAAGGCTAATAGTTCATTCTGCTTACTTTTAATGCTGCAAATCCAAACAAAAAAGGACCAAAAAGGGGGCTGAACCTGCAACATGTTTGCGTTCAGGATATCAATATCTGCGATGCACATCACAAATTTCAACAATGAAATGCTAAAAGTTCATTCTGCTTCATTTTTTTGCTGCAAATCCAAACAGAAGTGGACAGAAAAGGGGCTGAACCTGCAGCATGTTTGTGTTTTAGTGAAAGAAAATAAAAAGCTCAATTGTTGTTGAGTGTGTTGAGGTCTTACAGAAGATTAGTTGATGTCTGTCACAGTGTTGACAATATATACACAATACCCCCCTACAGGCCATTGATCACCTGTGTGAAAGCGGCTGTATTATGTCTGTCAGAGTCGA
>CAFUXE010000128.1:385478-411213 GCA_903364295.1 Serranus cabrilla | reverse complement strand
CTTGTGCAGAGTTGACACATTTGCACGATTTTTGTGGGGGAAAAAATAAACCGATTACCAATATATATATTTTTGAGGTGGAATGATTGTCTGGATTGTGCCCTTATATGAATATGCAAAGGTGCTGAGAAAGCTGCTTTCTTAAAACTAGAAAAGCACTCAGAGAGCGCAGACCTCCGCCAAGGCAATAGGGTCAGTTACGTGATACCAAACTGCACACTTGAAGGATTATATAAAGCATGTATTCTGGGAGCACACTGGCATTGAAATATTTCATCCACTAGATGGCGGCAGTTAGTGAAGGCAATAGGGTCACTGACGCAATAATATAAATTCACAATATAAATTCCAGATGGTGTTCTGGATCACCGATCACCACCAAAATATAATCATCTGTTCCTTGTCCCAATACACATGTTGTCCTAAAATTTCATCCAAATCCATGCAGCAATTTTTGAGTTATTTAGTACACAAACAGACAAACAAACAGACAGACAGACAGACAAACAGAACCTCCTTGGCGGAGGTAATAATAATAATAAGAATGTTTGTCCTGGCTGGGATAACATGTTTTGTCCTGACTGCTGCTCTGCACTGCAGCACATTTCCCACCACTTCCTCCATCTTTTCATAAACAGTCCTTTCTGTGTAAACTGCTCACAAACATGTGTTTTCACGTTTTTGCTGCTGGGGGTTCGTGTAGTTGGTGCCTGCAGATATAATGTCTAACCCGCCTTTTAAATGTGCTTCTGTTTGTGTTTTTGAAATTATCCCTGAATGAACCACAGTTGCTGTAGAAATAAAAGCAATCACATGGACTGGACATAACGCCGGAAGTAAGTGATGGGCTTAATTTACTCTCAGCAGTTTTACACTGAGATGTTATTTATAAATGCCGGCTCAGGGTGGGTGTGATAATGAATCCTCTGTGGTGGAGCAGCTGGACTGAGGGAGAGAGAGAGAGAGGGCCGTCGCCTGTTTGAACGTTTGTGTGCATGGAGATCATGCTCAGAAAGAAAACACAGGAGTGATCAGAAAGAGCAACATCATGCATCTGTTTGCATTGGGGGGAATCATTAAGTTCTTGAGGTTGACTGCATTAAGCGTTATGTAAATAAATCATTGATTTAAAACGTTTCTCCTGCAAAAAACCTGACATTTATTAAGGCTAGTTTTAGTGTCTTCAAAGCATCATCAGTTCGCAGACTGGCTGACGAGGAATGGATGCAATATTTGATGAATTTGCAGTTGAGCGCTTCCTGTTTCTGAGCAGAATCACCGTTCTCTTTTCTATTACCTGTCAAGACAGAGATTGAGGAAAGTGTCACACAGGGCCCGGGCTTGTTCTGGGAAGAGTCATGAGTGTCTTCGAGTTTGCTGCATTTTATACACAAGTCGTACGGGGAGACAGAGGATGATGCTGATGGTGGTGGCGGACGCCGAGGGGGATTTATTGGAGAGAAAAGTTTGGCTCCAGCAGAGCTTCTTCAGCAGGCGTTGGTGTTGGTGAGGCGGGCGGAGGCTCCCCTCAAGGTTTCTGCACCCTGTGTTGTATCTTCCTCTTGTTGTGATTCCCCTCGTCTCCTGTCCTTGGCAGAGGGAACAAACGGGTGACGCAGGACGTGAAATAGATTAGAGGTGAACTTTACTTCTGACTTGTTGAGGCAAAGTCCATCTGCCTTTAAAAAAAAATGTCTGTGGTCCCAAAAAAGGTTGAAATTGTCAATGAATGGACAGTAGAAACAGTAGAAAGCTCAACAACCCTCGATCCCCTTTCCTCTAATCAGCCGGGTATTAGCCGGGCTTTTGTCGTGAGTTTTCAGTCAACGGTAAAGTGGGATTGACATATAATCCTTTCACTTCCATGTTCACTTCTAGAGCCTGACAGATATTTCAGCTGACAGATATTATCGGCTGATATTCACCTATCAAAGGCATGATGGTATCCATGTTTATGCTCTCCGTAACGTGCCACTACACACACTTTACACACATATGATGCAGAAAATGTTGGTATGATTTAGCAATGATGTTAGCTATTACATTTTATTTTTAATAGTCATAAATTGACTGAAACTGAACCATAATAATATTTATATTATATATTATAATACATTTATTTTATTTTGATTTATTTATTTAGCTTCTTATTTTATTCCTATTTATTCCTAATTTTCAGTTGGAATTTATAGAATTGGCTGACAGGGTAATACATTGTTTGTATAATGTTTAATAATGTATAAAAACGTTAAATATTAGGCTATTTAAGAAGGTTTTATGTTTGAGAAAGTAGCTCTCTGGGTGCATTTCTTAGCGTGATGAGAAATCGCTGCACAACCTACATAAAATAGTCTATTTTCATTCCATCTCATTAAATTACTATATTGGTTATCGATTATTTCCCGCTCTAAAATCAGTATCAGCATCGCTCAAAATCCCATTACAGTACATTTATTTACTGTTTAAACTGTCTTTTATAACGCCTAACCAGGACATATTTTTTATAATTAAAATGTATAATATAAAACATAACTTTTGTAGCAAAAATTCACCAAAACTGCAGCCTTTTTTACAACCAGGAACCATAACCGTATGTATAATGACACGTGCTGTTTTTGGAACCCGCCACTGTAGCGCGAGTCACAAAACTTGAGCCGGGATATTTACGTTTCTGTCATGTTCGGTTGGAAACAGTGAACAACAAATTAAATGCATGAATCAGTAGATCATGTGAGACTGTGTGTGTGTGTGTGTGTGTGTGTGCCTTTACTAAAACAGAAAGTCATCCAGAACTATTTGGCTTCATCTTGTAACTTGCAATTCATGGAAAAGTGGGAACAAAATTGGGTGAAATGGTGAATGGAGAGATGTGGACAATGAGGACAATAAACTCTGCAGACAGCTGGAGGTTAGTGAACTTTTACTGATGAAACCTGAGCGAACTGGATTATGAAGTAATACTCTTCATCCATGGCACACTGTACTGCTTTTTCATTTTATTGACGTTTTATTTCCAGTCATGCAGTTTTACTGAGAACAACAGGAGAGGACGGAATCACTCATCATCAATTGTGAAACACCAAACACAATCATTTTATCTGTTGACTGTTAGCAGCAACAAGCACAGACAAGAATAAACTCCTTCATTAAGGTTAATAAGTTGTAGTGTCTTAATAAAAAACTTATAATAACTGATTTAACGAACAATGAACTGATACTTGGCCAAATATGTAAAGGGTGCATTTTACTCTTTAGGTTTTAAAATGTGCATCCCAACACCCTTTTGTTGAAAGCACTAAATTGTTGTTGGGAAGTTCCAGCACATAACAGCACATTCAAAAGCTACAAAAAAAACCCAACCCAGATCATGTGAATTTGCTGGAATCCCATGCAGTTTTTGGTAGAAGTCGTTTGTTTTTCTTGCACATGGAATAAATGTGAAAATGTTACTTTCACTTATTGTATTCCAATATTTCTGCATATTGGGCTCCCTGAACAGTGTGCGAATTACTTAAATTGGGTGTAACAGGAAAGATGAGACTCTTATGGATTCATGAGCCAAATTTTACATACAGAATAAATTTTCTTATGGTGTCTTGTGGTATTTCAAGTCTTTTTGACCATTTTTTTTATCAGCACCAAAACATGCTATATGACATAATATTGCTACAGATTTTAATATTGAAATTGTACAAATTGCAATTCCTCCACTTGCCACTAGAGGCCGGCTCCAAAAGCGAGTCAATCCCCATATACACCCATGTTAAAATACCTAACTTTACAGCAGAAATAAACATGTTCAATATTACACATTTATGACCACAACAACACAACAGACAACACCGGCTCTGTGTGTGTCTCAGAGGGTTAGTAGAATTTAAAACATGAATAAAAAATGTAATGTATATAAGTGTAATCTAAAAGCTTTAAAGGTTTGTTTGAAAAACAAGTAAAGAAATCCTATGTTTTCATTACGTTTTCAGTAGTCTTCAGTAATAGGAAAATGTTGTTTACCTGTAATTCATGTGGTAAAAAAAACAGATTGCATCACTACAGTTTCATTTTCAGACTGCACTGACATGAAGTGAAACCATTAACTACTTGGAGAGACGAGGAAACACATCCATAAGTCATAAAGGCTTCTCTGCCAATTCCTCAGTAATGCTAAATAAGCAGGATTTGTAATAAAACATGCAGTGTCGCCCTTTAAAACCCACAAAACAAGCTGCAGCATCATATGTGTGTGATATAGGTGTGTGTGTGTGTTTGCCCTTTGGATGCCGGCGTTCACGGCGCTTTGGTTTAAAGGAGAGAGGTGAGATGGCTTTGAATGGTGGGTGGCTCGTCAGTTTCCTAACAGGAAGTGCTTACGTTGATGAATGGCAGTTTTTCCTCGGAGGAAAGAGTGGGTGACACGAGTTTGTATTTCATTTTGCTTTGTTCGTGTTGGAGCCAGCTAAACGAACATGCAGTTGATTTTGAAACCCTTTGGGTATTAAAGAAAGAACATCTCAGCTGGGCGATAAAACACACTTGTCACACTGCACTGTGATTGTTGGAGACATTTTATGTGATTCAGAGCCAAAACAAGAGGGATTGTAGAGTTCCTGCGGCCTGCTTGGCTAATATTATGCACACAAGAGAAGATCATAGGAACATATCAGTCAGCAGAGGAGGATGTCTGCTACTTAGATTGTTCCTCTCCCTGTTTTCAAGCTCACGGTGTACTGAATTCTCTCTGGCAGAACAAACTAGTCAGGGCTTGGCCGAGAAAACAAATGTCTTTTTGTTGACTTCTCCTCGTGTGGAGTTTAGAGGGATTTTTCTTTACTTTCCGTCGATTGACTCATAGAAAACGCTTTGATGTTTTCTTCTGTTTTGCATTCCACTTGCTGCAGGAACTGATGAGTGTGACCAGATGCTGTGATTGGCATTGCGTGCATGACAAGGCGTGACTTAAGAATCCCTCTGTAGTTATTAAAAAAAGCGATTGGGAAATATGAATATTTCAGGTTTTCAGGAACCAAAACATCAGTTAATGAACCCCTGGAGGTGGAAGTTGAGTTGCTTACTGCACTTCCTCATCCTAACAGACAGAGAGTCTCATAACAACACCCCCCACGTGCACACAAATATTATAAACATGCTGTGTTTTTGAGGCTGTATGTTGGTGTCTTGGCTGATAAATTCTTCTCAGTGTTCTCACTTGGCTGTTTCCTTTAGTTGGGAAAAGATAAATGATCAGCCCAAATGACAAGTCTTTATTTATGAGTCACTCAAAGTCGTAAATTATGATTTAGACGTATCATCTGTGTAAGGGGAACCCAGATCTGTTAAATTCAGCAATATGTCAATGGAGTCTTGTAAGGCGGGTGGTCACTGGACAATAACTCTGCTGTGTATTTTTAGAGCGACAGGCTTTTGTTTCCTTTGTTTCTGAATAATGAGCAGGTTTTGAAAAGAAACAGATGCTGAAAGTGTGTGTCAGCCTTTGAGGCAACACATATTGGATGTTGACCCTCTTTAGTCATTAAAAATGATTGTGAAATATGAATTTTTGAGGTTTTCAGGAACAACAACTTCAGTAAATTAACCCCTCGAGGTTGAAGTTGAGTTATTCTGTTTCCACATCCGAAGAGTGAGAGAGAGAGACTAATAACATCACCCCCCACATGCACAAGAATGTTAAATTGTATAAATATGATGCATTTTTGAGGCTGTATGTTGGTGTTTTGACTCATAAATTGTCTAAAAACACTATAACATCTGGCTGTTTCCTTTAGTAGGAAAAATAGAAACGATCAGCCAAAATGACAAGTCTTTATTTATGAGTCACACAAAGTCAAATTTAGACGTATCATCCGTGTAACAGGAACCCAGATCTGTTAAATTGAGCAATATGTCAATGAAGTCTGGAAGTTGTTTTCAGGATAACCAGCCGTCAGACTGATACGTTTTCAGTTTTCGGACTATTTAGGTTTCTGAATAAAGAGCACGTCTGTGACCTTGATGTGACACATAAGGAAAAAGAAACAGAAAGACAAAAGAGTCTGGCGCCTATTTTTAATGGGAGGTCCTGCATTAAAAAGTGGAAGTTAGTGGAAATAGTGTACAAGCATCTTTATGTTCAGTAAAATGAAGCAGTGCTCTCTCGGCTGGGTCAGGACAGGCTTTAATTTGTTTTGTTTTTAGCAGTTTCGTAATGCTAGCTGGAGCCCATTCTCCTGGTTTGTCATCCAACCATTCTCAACTCATAAATATGCCACGATTCTGCACAGTGGGTGAAAAAGAAAACCACTGCTCCATGTGCTGTTGCCAGTGTTGTGTGAAGGGACTGACTCTGCTTTAACTTCATGTCCAATGTGAGTTGTGTAGCATCTGAGGGAGTGGAATCAAACACTGGAAGCCAACATGGATTAATTCATCTCAATGGCAATTAATCAGTTTGAAGAAATGAGTGTCTGGTGTTGCCATGGTGTTGAATTGGTTTAGCATTTGAGTCTGTCAAAGAGAGAGACAGAGAGAGAGAGAGAGAGAGAGAGAGAGAGATGGGGAAAATCTGTTGGCAATAAATTCAAATTGGAAAACAGAAAGTATGTGTGAGTGTGAGAACTGCTTTGGAGTTGCAGCCAATGTCTTCCTCCCTCTGCTGGAAAAGAACGGCAGTAAAGATAAACGAGAGCGACAACCGATGATCTTTGAAGGGCGAGCCAATTTAAAGTGTAGAAATATTTGTGTGTGTGCTCATAAATACACGGAGTGGACAAAAATAACCCTTACAATGTCTTGCGACGTGTTGAAAAATGACTACAAGTTGAATTAACGATTCCCAATAAACGTCACAAACGGAGTGTTTATTGCAGGGCTTTTGTATTCAATTGCACTGCGTTGTGCTGTTTATTGGCCTGTCCTCGTCTCCTGAGACGATGTGAAGATGTGTGAGTGGTCCAGCTGACATAACAAACTCCTGTGAAGAGTCAAAAGGCTTCTCCTCTCAAGTAGCATCACTCTGTTTCCAGAAAACGGAGCCAGCAGCCTCATAGGAACACATTAGAGAGCATTTATATCAGGCATCTACTAGCAGTAAACGCCAGTGATAATTGTTTTAGTAAACCTCCTCAGAGAGAATGAAATTGCTCTTTTGACCGTCCTGTGGCGTTTGAATGTGTGCGTCATGGTTTCGGGTAATTCTTCGATGTTTACTGTCACAGCTGGTATCAACAAACAGGATCAATCAGTGATAAAGGAAGGATTTCACTGTCCGGAGGTTCAGCAGACCGGCTGAAAAAAGGTCACAGTTCCAGTCATGAAATGTCTCATCAGTCACAGCTGGAATCCGATTTATTAAAGGGTAAAATTGAACAAACAAGCAGAGAATCGGAGAAGGATCGAGCCAAGGAAGACGGATCCAGACAGTAAAATCAAGATACTGACATATTTGTCTGGAGACTTGAGCCAGCATGTGGGCTCCTGCTGTTCTTCCTCTTCAGGGTCCAGCCAGGAATGAGAGCCGTCTCGATAAGCTTCAGCTTCAGAGTCTCTGTCTGCTGCCTGATGACAGTCATGGCCGACTGTCAGGCTGTAGTTCAAAGCTTAAGGCAGCTGTCATGACTCGACTCTCGATCAGTCCAAACACTTTCTGAATCTGTGTTCATGTCTGTTTTCAATTGGACTCTGTTATTGTTCCACAGCTCTACTTTTTCTGAGACGAGTTCTAGGAAGGGACGAAAACAAAGCTTTAAATTGTCTTTAGTATACCTGTCTAAAAAGGAAAACAACATATCATGGCATGTTTTTAAGTTAAGTTTTAGTAGTTGAGTTTGAGTTTAGTAGTAGACCGTTTCCGTCACTGGCATAAATGTCTAAAGAGAACTGGATACAGCATTGGAGATTGGGCCCCATTAACCTCTTAAAACCTCTTAAAACTTAGGGGTAGAGAGTCGTGGGGTTAGACCAAAAACTAATTGAGTAAAAGCTTGGAACTGTAACACCAAAATGCATGTATTAGGCTTAATAATTCATAATTAAATTATGCTTGTTTAGCAGATTTTTATAACAAAACCTTAACTTTCTAATTTAAAAATCTGTTCTTTTGGTTGGTTGGTTTTAAGAAGTTATAAAGCAAAAAAGGGTTGAGCACCGTGTATAAAATCTTCGCACCATTGGGCTGAAAATGCACAGAGACTTCTGCTGTCCGATCGAGCTAATTCCAGTTTAGCTACCGCTAACTTGAATGGGGATAAAAACGATTTAATTCTAGACTTTCTAAATGTTACCAGATTAAATGGAGCAAATTCTGTTTTTGAAAATAATCATTTTGTGAGTCATGAAGCAAAATAATTTTTTATCTGCTGTTTTTTTCGAAGCCACACTGGGAAAAGTCGTCTTGATGTGATGGACATTGTATTTCCATAGTTCGGCCACTATGTCAAACTGGCCTAACTGTCTGTGTGGTCGTCATCTTGTCCGATTTCCTGACTTATTGTGTTTCTTGTTTCGAAATGGATTAGCAAATAGAACTGATGGCCTGAGCTAAGAAAACAAACCCAAAGTTGTATAGATGTTATTTTATTTTTTAAAGACAGAGAGTATCTGTTCATGTTTTTACATTTTAAATTCCTCATGGCTACTTATCCAACATCTCTGCGGTCGATGTCCTTTTCCCACAAATGTCTTTCTAATTGCAGAGCATCTCTGAGATCCCTACATAGCATCACTGAGACAGCTTTGGCTGTGTATTTCTCAGCCTTGGGAAGATTCATAAATTACTTTATTATGTTCACATGTCCAAGACGACTGGAATAAAGAGAAATCTGTTCAGTGGACTTTCCCTTTCAGCTCTCTCTCAACCTTTCATGCTCTTTGTTAATACTTCGGTCCTTGTGAAAAAAAAAAAGAGAGCTTCCTCAGAAGCACCCAGGGTGACTCACTTCCTCCTTTTGCTTTCTCTCTCTCTCTGTCTGTCTCAGGTTTGTGGTCCTCCTCTTTAGAGTTTCCTGCTGTTACATGGTAACACAGAGCTGAAGGCAAGAGGTAAGGTGTATTTTCTTCTTTCATAATATGTAGTGGTTTGATGTGAAATGAGTAACATGTTAGAGTGTTGGGAGTTTCTTCTAAGGGGAGGACAGTGACAAAGAAAGAGGCTTTTCATAGAGTTGTTCAGGTTCATACCAGGACATTTGGATGTTGCGGTTAGTCAAACAGCTGCTGGGAAGCATCTCGTTCTCCTGCTGGAGGTGAGATTAGAGGCGCTAATGGTGGGCAAACAGCGCCTGGATCCTCCACCTCAAAGAGCTGTGAAAGAGACAGACAGACTTGTAAATGCCAGTTTGTCTCACTGTCTTTTAGCACAACACAAACACTGTTTAAAGCTTAAGCTCCCAGCTTGCTCTGTTGTTCCTATCTGTGTGCCTGTGTAGTACAGGATGGTGCAGAAAGACAGTCTTGCACCCACAATGGGTGTCACAGAAAGAGGTGGCAGAAAAGGTTTTGTGCTCTTCCTGTTCGGTTCCTCTTCCAATCAGCTGATAGTACGAGTGCTGATGCTTGCTGCTGATGGCCTCACAGATAAAACATGTGCATGTTACTCATTTGAAAAGTGTGTTGAAAGAAAGCCGCCTTTGATTTGCCTTCGCATGCACGATCTTAAAACACTCAGCACGTTTAAGCTACTGGAGCATTTAGTGTTTCTGAATTATTTTTTTTACCACACTGTGTGTCATCAACAAGCAAGGCAACAGGTTAACTCATTTGATTCAGTGACACATTTCTGGCTGTCAGTCAGGTAAGGTGCAACACAAAACACACGATCCTAACCTTAACCCTAGTCTGTGAACTTATAGAACCATGTAGATGAATATGATGATAAAATATTATTAAAATTGGGCACAACTTCAGGTCAGTACTTTGTTTTCTTCTATGGTCGCTGCATCTCCGTTCATCCTCTGTCAGAGACACTGTCTGTGAAGCTCAGTCTGCTCTGATTGGTTGGCATTTCCAGGTCTCCCATAGCTCACGTCTGTGTAAGGTCGATCACTGCAGCCAGGGCTGTCATGGAGTATAGCAGCCCAATCACCAGTGAAAACCTGTCTCAGCAGGAATGTGATCGGAGTGGAAGGACTGTAACAGAGTATAGCAGCACGTTCTGACTTTAAAAGATCACTAATAAAAGTTTCTGAAAAGTTCACAATTGAACATGTAACAGCAGGAATGTCATCATAAATTAGAGAGAAATCAACAATTTGCTCAGAGATATTAGTACTTGTTTCTCGAGCCCAACATATATATTGATTGATCAATATTATCGGCTGATATTGGCCTATGAAAGGCATATCGTAAACGCTGTATAAGCTGTTAATTTCGGGCTTTTTTACACAATATATAATGCAGTAAAACAATGCCTGGCGTGATTCAATTTATTTGTGCATTAAATGTGATCATTAGAGGAAAATTTTCTTTAATTCTCACAGTTTCACGTCCCTTCAAATCGTCCGCCAAGCGTGGTTGTTGTGATTTCAGAAGCCGCTCATCGAACTTCTTTCTAAAGTCTGAAGTCTCCAGTGGATAAGAGCAAACTGGGAGGTCAAAGGTCAAAGTGCATGACACACTCAATGCGATATGAATGCAGGAGCATTATCATAGGCTGACAGGATTAGTGTCTAGAGACGCAAATACCATAAGGAGTGGAATAATCTTTCTGAGCTTATCCCACCTAGACGCACATGTAGTAGGTGAACGTCTGTGTTGTGCCATGACACGCACACACATGCACACGCTTTGGTCAGCACTCAAACGAGAGAGATGTTTGGGACAAGGTTGTGCGTCTTTCATTGGAGTCATTCATTATCCAACCCAGCTTGTGGCGTCATTAGATGAATGACTGAAGGTCATTTGTGCAAGTCATGGGATCCTGATCAATTTGAAGCAGTTTCTTTTTGTGCAGGGAAGTGGCTTTTTATGCAATGTGCAAAATGACTGTAAAGATCAATTTCTGGCTGGTTTCTGCTCTGAAAAAGGAAATAAAGGTTTAGAATGGGAAAAGTAAAGTGTGGCAGCAGCACCGTCCATGACCTTGTAGTTATTGTGAATAATGTAAACTGAAAGTCTGGAAATGATGGAAATGTATGTTGAGATCTGTTTATGTCTGTTTGTGTCAATGACGTATACATTGATACACAAAAGATGCACATACTGTCGAGCAGAACCACTGACACCACAAGCACCTACAAATACAGACACACACACACACACATATGTGCACCACAAACTTCCCGCGTACTCATTTCACTCAGTCTTTTACTGACAGTGACTGTGCCACTTTTGAGAAAGGTGAGTGGGTGTGTTGACTGGAAACAAGTAGCAGTGACCCAACACAAGTCCTACGAGCCAAGACACTCGACGAGGCTCCTCAGAGGAGCCTATTTCAGGAAAGGCAGAGCAAGGAGAGTTTATTTATGCAGCACATTTCAAAGTGCTTTACATAAGACAACAAACTCATCGAGACAAAGTGCAAAAGCACCACATTATAAGTGCAATTACTTGTTGGTCTACTTTGTCGCAGCGCTCTGAATCAGCTGCAGCTGTCTGATTGATATTAAGACGTGTAGATATAAGAAAAGTTAAGATATTCCTTTATCGATCCCCATGGGGGGAAATTCAGGTGTTGCAGCAGCCCAAGTACAGAATAAACAGATTAAGAGAATAAAAAGAAATAAAAATTACAGTAGTGGATTTTGTGGTCTGAGTCCATGTCTACACTAATATTTCTGGCTTCTTCTGTGGTTTTTAATTTCACAAACTGAAGCTGAGCCCTGATTTGCCGTCATCTCTCGCTGGCTCCACAAAAAACTCCCTCAGGTTTGCTTAACTGAAATCTGGCACATCCAATTGTTGATTTGTTCTCTGCACTAAATCAGTGCTTGTATTGGACTTTTGTTCCCTGGTGATATGGTTTTGTAAATTTGTTGGTTGGTTGCATAGTCATGATTGCTTTACTTTGTTGTTTTTTATAATCTAAACCAGTGGAAACAGAAGAGGCCCCAGAATGGAGCCTTGTGGAACTCCTTGTGTTTTTTTCCCTCACATATGTAATTAGTCCCTGTTCTTTAAGTAGGATTCAAACCCGGCTGGATTATGGGTCTGAAGCTGTATTATATCTTCCTTTTGTTTTGATTCTTCTTGTCCTTGGCAGAGGAAACACAGGACAGAAAAATAGATTAGAGGTCAACAGCTTTACTCCTGACTTGTTTAGACGAAGTCCTTCTGCCTTAAAAAACGTCTACAATCCCAGAAAAGCTGAAATTGTCAGTGAAGTGCACTGAATGGACAGTACAGAGCGCTAAAAATCAGATGAATCTCTCACATCCTCCTCTGACTGGCGGTAACACGTTTCAGTCACAGAGCAAAGGCTTGTGCTGATGGTAGGCCACGTTCATGGAGGACTTAGCAGGTCATAAAAAGGTTGAAATACGGCAGTAGCCTCTGCTATCTACAAAAGAAAAAACTGATTTATGAGTACAGAAGAAAAAGACGAATATCAGCAGAAAAATGAAAGCAGAGGTATGAGCAGGCAGCAGAGTGAGAAAAGACACAACCACCTCAACCACTAAGGTTTGGAGCTTTAAAGGGAAACCAGAAACATCTGCATGTAGGTTTCATTTCACCAGATTCAAACTCTGTGGGCGAGTAATTATATGTCAAGGAATTTGGTTGAGTTCAGTGTGGATTAAGTCACTTTAGTCAACCCTTGTTTGATAAACTCTCCTTTTTGGAAAGGGTACTCATTTCTTTTCAGCATCACTCTTACAATTCCCTCATTTACAACATAATAAAAAACCTTAAATAGTCCCTATATCTCATTATCTTGCTTTTTAAAACCCACTTTCTCATTGATAACAGCCCCTTTTTTTCTTCTTCAGGGTGTTGAAGATGGCAGTGTGGATCCAGGCCCAGCAGCTCCAAGGAGATGCTCTGCACCAGATGCAGTCTCTGTACGGTCAGCACTTCCCCATTGAGGTGCGACATTATCTGTCCCAGTGGATAGAGGGCCAGCTCTGGTGAGTTCATGTGTGGTTATGCCCACATTTCTGCTTGTTTGTGTTGTTTGTTTGTGTATGAGAGCTCATTTGAACAGCTGCTACTCATTTCTAATTCCAGCATCTTAGAGTTAATTTAGTCCACATGTGTGTTTATTTATGCATATGTCTAATTTGTGTGTGTTTTTAGGGATGCCATAGACCTGGAGAACCCACAGGAGGAGTTCAAGGCGAAACGGCTGCTGGACAGTCTGATCCAGGAGCTGCAAAACAAGGCCGAGCACCAGGTGGGAGAGGACGGCTTCTTACTGAAAATCAAACTGGGACACTACGCCAGCCAGCTTAAGGTAAGTCTCTTGGAAATATACCTCATTTATCACAACAACAGCACTGCATACTAAAAAATATACAGCACCTTACTAGTTCACATTCCTGTTCATTGAACCGTCTGACTGAGGGACTTTTTTGCTTTTCTTTAGGGAGGTCAGTAGCACTAAAGTTTGAGAGCACACAAACACTAATGCAGTGTGTGTATCAGCTGTGGCTTTCAGCTATTTGTCAGGTTTATCACTTTGATTTTCTTTGTCTTAGGTATGCCTTTGATACTTTATCTATATCTGAATGTGCTCCATATTCATGCAGTCAGATAAACCAAAATCAACACGGAAGAATACTGAAATCAGATCATGTTTTCACCAAAACATTCCCCTTTAAAGGCGTACAATGCAGGAATTAGCGCTTATGGCTTTTTTCTACGCTACTTTCCGAGCTTTGTTCCTTAAGGTAACTACCAGAAATGTCCCACAAACAGCAAAAATAAAAACAAAAGAGAAAATAAAGGCAGTAGGCAAGGTCACTGGCTCAGACTTCCAGTAAGTGTTGATTATTTTTGCACAAGTCTGTACATTTACTTTAGGATAATCCTGCATATTAGAGCTGATGAAAAGCAAGTTGTTGACGACAGAACTGTTTTCCATAGTTCTTAGAAAGGGCACATCGTGGAGAATATGCTTTAAGAACAGGTTGTATCCACCAGGAGGAAAACAAGAAGACAGCCCAAGCGAGCGCCTTGGTAGCCAGCCAGCTCTGCTATTTATGATCGTGCTCGCTGCTCCGTTCTTCTGTTTGTCTTCTCCTCTCGCTGAAACCAGGCAGGGAAACGCGGTGAATGGAGCTGGCTGTGCAATATTAAACTGCAATCCTGAATTCCTTCCACTCCGTTTTCCCCCTCTGGGATTGTGATATATTGACGTGACATATGAAATGTGTTCTGCATATAAATAAAACAGGTAAACTAATACTGTTGATGCCCTGTGCTCAGGGGGCGTCCTCATCAACTTGATGAAAACAATTCAACTTTTTATGCAACGTCACTCTGACTTAAAGGAGGAAACAACACGAATATCACCAACTGACTCACAACAGCATCTTTTAAACTGAAAGTGAAACTACAACCTGTAACTCTACTCATCAGAGGGAGGATTATTACTGTAACACACCACTTAGCTCTGGAGTGTGTGTGTATGCTAATGAATCATATATGAAGTGCGCCGTGCCTCAGAGATGGGTCTCATTAGGCTCCCCTAATGGGTTTTAGTGTGTCTGCCGCGTTGGCTCCAGAACTTAGCGAGCTGCCTTGATGTGACTAAATTGGTGAGTCCTGTGTGCGGAGGCCGCTCCGCTCGTCAGGGGCTAACAGGCCTTAACACGGCACATGTGCTCCTTGTCTTTCAGAGCACGTATGACCGCTGTCCTCTGGAGTTGGTCCGATGCATCAAACACATCCTCTACACGGAGCAGAGGCTCGTCAGGGAGGCCACCAATGTGAGTAGGACGCATGTCTGTGCAGCAAAACACACACACGCTGCATGCACGCTTGTCCACACACAGAAATGTAAACTTGCATAAACAAACACCTGTTGCTTCTTCATGCATTATTCATTTCATAGCCACAAACAAAAGCTCAAGTACATGATGGTGATGGATTCAGAGGCTGGGTAATTGCATAATGATGGTTTCCTCCTGAAGGTCTGCAGATTCCTTTGTGTTCCTATAAATGAGATACCTACTTTTTATGCTGTGATATGGACATTTGAAAGTAAACCTTTTAGGTGTCTGTGCTGCAACACTGCAGTATGGAGGGAAGTCAAAACTGGAAGTCAGATCTCAGATCACAGTTTATAAAAAGCACTGAGTTATAAAACCATAAAGCCAGCAGTGCGTAAAACATGTGACTCTCAGCGACTCCTGGGGAGAATTGATTTCCAGTCACAACATGCCTTTTCTATTAGTGGAATGCATATTTGGACTGATTGAATTTCACCCTGTTTAGTCTGAACCTTTAGGCACCATAGTGTTCCTGTTCAGCCCTTTAACTGGCCGCGCTGTCTGCCCGAGTATGATAAGAAAATGCTTTTCTTGCTTCTCTATTTGCAGCGTTCTCATCAGGCTCGTAGTCACTGGGGATTTTACAGTCAAATAGCCTCACTGCCACACGCAGGGGTCAATGCATCAAGTCCAGCCTGGTTATCCCTGCTCCATCCCCCACAGATATCAGCTCTCAGTTCACCAGTGGCCAGCCATTTCCTCTAACAACTACCATAAACAACCCAATGACAGACAATATCCAGGCTGTGCAACCTTACCAATTGCTGTTTCCAAACCTCTGGGCCTGTCTCTCAATCTCACTTTGTAATTGACAGTCAAGCTCTCCGGTGGGCGGGATGATGGACAGCATGTCTCAGAAATACCAACAGATCAACCAAGCCTTCGAGGAGCTTCGCCTGCTGACCCAGGACACCGAGAACGACCTGCGCAAGCTCCAACACAACCAGGAGTACTTCATCATCCAGTACCAGGAGAGCCTCCGCATCCAGGGTGAGGCCGGCATCCTGTTGTTGCTGCTCTGAAGTAATGCAAATGTTTCCACTGTCTAGACTGTGAGGACGCAGGAAAATTAATCATCAACCGTTTTTGTAATTAGTTTTTGTCAGAGGCATTCATCATGCATGCCAAGTAGTTGCTGGTTCAAGCTTTTTAAATGTGCAGACTTGTTGCCTTTCTCCTTTATCTTGAATGAAATGGATTAAAATGTTGGACTCTCTTTCACTATAAACTCAATTATTAAAGGGATAGATGGGATTTTTTTAAAGTGGGGTTGTATAAGGCACTTATTCATAGTCAGTGTATTACCTACAGTGGATGGCGGTCAGCGTGACCTCAGTTTGGAGATTGGAGTACCCTGATAAAACCTCAGCAACGAGGAGGAGGGAAGCAGAAAAAAACAATTTTCGTACAGCGTTTGCTATATTAAGAAAGTTTTCACCACTTCCAATTCATACTGAAGTTTCTGTCTTCTCTTTACTTTGGTTCATGAAGGTTTCCTTTTGTCTTCACAGTGAATGGCATTTTGTTGTGATTGTCATAATAACTATTTTTTACTACTTGCATTTGACTAGTCTGACCTAATGCATGGGAGTTTAGAAAGGGTTGTCTGGCAGCAAGGTAAAGCTACAAAATAATTTTAGATATAGCAAAATATAAACTGAAATGGCTGTTTTTAGGAAGGTCTTTTTTTCAAGGTACTTAAAGTCTGTTTTGTTGTCCCTGTCCAGCATTACGTTTCTTTGGTTCTGTGCCAATTCTCCGGCCTGCTTCTCCAAATTAAGTGCGTGCTATTACTACTGTAGTTAATCCACTGAATATGGATAAGTACCTCATACAACCCCACTTCAAAAAAAAATCCAAACTGTCCCTTTAATTGACAAATTAAATAACAACAAGAACATGAATTATAAGCTGACGCTCTGAGTGGTTTGCACTGGACTGTTTCCAGCTGGGAAGCTGCAGCAATATAAAGGTTTTAAAAGATGGTTTGAATCTAGTATATGTCAGCTTTGAAATCATTTCACAGCTGTCTGAAATAAACTGGATTCCATAGATCAGCAATGGAAAACAAACACCCGGAGCGTCCATAATCAGCAACCTTTGCATATATGTTGCATCATTCAAAAAAACAACACCCAGCTCTTTTGACATCTGCGTTATGCTCGGGGAGGTTATCTTCAGTAAATCATTATTCCTCTCGGTGTGCATGTATGTACTCTGCATGTGCATAGGTTAAAGATTTTTACCTCCTCTCTCTTTCCCTCCCTTCCTCTCTAACTCGTCCCAACCCCTCCCCCATTTGGATGGCAACAACCCCACCCTTCCACAGCCCAGCTGACCAGCCTGGCCACGCTGCCCCCTGCTGACCGGCAGCTACGGGAGCCCGCCCTCCTCAGCAAGAGAGCCACTGTGGAGGCATGGCTGACCAGAGAGGCCAACACACTACAGAAATACAGACTGGTAAGACGGGAGCACGCACACTTGGAAGGAGAAAAAAAAAAGTGTGTGCAAGAGTGCTAATGTGTGACTGGAAGTCGTCCTTTTTGTTTTTGTGCAGGACCTGGCAGAGAAGCACCAGAAGACACTGCAGCTGTTGAGGAAGCAGCAGACCATCATTCTGGATGACGAGCTGATTCAGTGGAAGAGACGGCAACAGCTGGCAGGCAACGGGGGCCCGCCGGAGGGAGGCCTGGACATCCTGCAGTCCTGGTGAGTTTTCTTCCACCTCCCACCAAGATCACAGCTACTAGACTCCCTCACAAAGCAAAGGGTCACAGGTTTACAAGCTTTCAATTGACTACCGCTGGGTTTATTTCCAAAGTTTATTGGCTGCTAATAACGGAGACATAGGCAGACCAGTCTGACGTCTCTTATGTCTTTCTTTAATCTGACTGTGTTTTCTTTCCCTTTTTTGGATAAAAACGATATCCAGGATAGTTGTTTTAAACTATCCCGTTTCAGCAAAACCTTCTGCTGTACAAATTTCTGGAAGAAACACAATACATCTGACCGTGTCTGTGTGTCCATGTGTGTTTCAGGTGTGAGAAGCTGGCAGAAACTATCTGGCAAAACCGGCAGCAGATTCGGAGGGCAGAGCACCTCAGACAGCAGCTGCCCATCCCCGGACCCATCGAGGAGCTCCTCAACGAACTCAACAGCACCATCACAGACATCATCTCAGCGTTGGTCACCAGGTGTGTGTCTCTTGACTGGATTTAAGGGTGTGAATGTTGCCCAGTACAGCGTCAAAACAAGCATACGTGCTCCAGCATGTGTGCAGGTAGGTGAGTTCGTTATGTAGATTGAGGCGTCGCCATTTCCTGCACTCACTGCAAGCATCTGTGCAAGCAAGTCCTACTTTCACAACCTGAGTTTCTTTTGCTAAAATTAAAGGATGCAGGCGTTCAATTTCTCCTTTTATTTTATCCTCATGAATGAGGTGAGTGCACACTGTAGTGGATGTGTGGGCTGTGCATCTTTGTTTGTATGTCCTCTAGAAAGTACATTTCTTTTGAGCTTAAGTCTTACAAAAAAGCAAGGTTAAGTAGCAGTTAAGATTTCACTCCTGGTTTATTCTGGGACACAGTGGTCAGTACTCAGTTGATGTGTTAATGTCAGAGGAGAAACTGGTGCATCTGTTTAAACTGCCAAACAAACTCAAAATCCTCAGTTTGAACTAAGAGATTTAAAATGTATCTGGTTCTTCATCATCAGCAATCGTAAAATGCTTCCAATCTGGCGCTTTCTTCAGTCACTGTTATCAAAGAAATCTTCTTGATGGAGCCCCTGTGAATGCAAAGACATCTGGAATAACTTAATAATTTACTTTAATAAGGTTCAAGCTGAAATGTTTTGTTATTTTAGTTATATTCATATAATTTATGGTGCGCCCTAGCAGCAATCTAACTATACTAATTATATTAGTATTATCTATATTTGCAACTGTGCAGAAATATCAGGTTTAAAAGATGTGTGCAGCACTCAACTGTTGATTTAGAATTCAAATATCAGCGTTAAGAATGAAGCATTCGAAGCTTCAAAGTATCTGTTACAGTCTGACTAAATGCATTTCCTGTGGCTGATTGCAATTAAACCCACCCCTGTTTTCCCAGTTAAATGCTTGAATCCCCTGTAGGAAATGTTCAATTTGTATTGCATTAGCAGAAACTTGCTCTGATACAGTAGAAACAGAGTGAACAGTAAACTGGGAGGCTGTTTTTACTTCAGCACAGGAAGGGCTGACTCATCCACTAACAGTGAAAAATACCATAGTGAGTTAACTGCTGATTGTAAAGACATTGAGTGTTTTTTGCAGAGAAATGATGAAATCATCAGTAATAAAATCGCTTTCATGTGATTCCTTAAAGCTGGATTACATTTAGGGTTTGAATTGGTTAAAAAATAACAAGCTGAATTATATAAAGTGTGTGTGCACGTGTTAAAGTCTGAGCCCTGAGTGACACAGAATGAAACATGGAAAGAGGAGAGAAGAAGACTTTGTCCACAGGAGGTAGAAGAAAGGACAGCATGCCTGAATGCAATATGCCCAGAGGCAAAGCATGAAAGTTAAAAGCACAGAAAGAGATCTGCAGAGACAAAGAGAATGCAGCGTGCAAGAGATTAATGAAAGTGAGCGCACATGAAAGTTGTTGCAGGCCATGCTTTTTGGCCCTGAAGGCACATCTGCCAGGCTCTCTTAGCCCTCCGGCGTCCCTGAACAGGAAGTAATCTGAAGTTTTTGACAGTATCCTCTCCAACTTTTCTCGAAGATTGTCCCCGCAGGGACCCGTAGCACATTGAGAAGCCGTGTTTCTGTCACAGCGATTTCCGATCGGCCGCAGACGAGAATGTACCCGCACAGTAATGCACTGTTATCATGCACGGTGCAAACACAGGTTATGTTTCCTCAACAACATCCCCTCTTCATCCCCCTGGAGCCCCTGGAGGTTTCAGGCTGAGAATGGTGGAGTGTCACCGTCGCCACTTAGCTCGGCTGCAGAGCAGAGGGCTTCATGGGTTCATAACAGCAGTGTGTATTAGCTTCCAAACTGCCTCTGAGCCCGCGGGCCTAATGTGCGTCTGCTCTCTCACTCCTCGCTCTCTGAACGTGCTAATGAGGAAATCTGAAGACAGCGAGACAGAAAATCACGCCGACGATGTCAGGAGAAATTAAATTTAACCCTGTTGGTCGAACGCAGGGTGATTACTTTAATTACCTTCAATAGCATCTATTAGTGGGTTATTTTTTAAAGGCTGATCAAATCTTCAGGCTAGTAGAGCTGAAAGGAGCAAACATTCAGCGTTTCACACCAAAGAAACAGCTTAAAGTTTAATAAACACACTGAAAGCATTCGTGTCGTGTCGTGCGTGAATGTTTCTTTTGGGTGAACAAACTGAACTAAATCACTTCCTGAAACAATGTTGATTTCTCAGTTCAGTCGAGCTCTCGGTGAGTTGCGAGCAGGCGTGCAGGGATTCACTGAGTGAGTGATTCAAGTCATTTGTTTGCAGTCAGCTGAGCCTGTCTGAGATCCTTTTATTGTGAAGAGACAGTGCAGAATCAGTGATTTATTCACTGAACTTACTGAACAGTAAACTGGATCCCTGAGCGATGGACGGTCTGCTCCTCCCTCTGTCTCCTATAGAAGGAACTGGCACCAAATATTACTATTTAATAAAAACAGGTGTTGATTAAACACAAATGTAGTACATAATAAGGTACGATTTAACTAAATTCTCCATTCTGATAAACAGAAAGTTCAGGTCATTGAGTGGCTGCAGTCAATCACAGAAATATTTGATGAATTCATCATTTTTAATTAACTAAACCTATGATTCAATAAACTGAAAATACATGTTTTGCACATCATTATAAAGAATGTAAACCTCATAAAACATGTGTGCAGCCTTTTGTATGTTTGTATCATGTTCACATCAATTTGCAGCCTCACTGAGATCCAAGAATGCATCCAAATAAGTCATTTAGCTTTTATTTGGTGCATTTGCTGTGTTGCATGCCCATGCTAATGCTGGCAGAATAAAACATGTTATATCGATGCATCAGAGATTATGTGCAGCAAAGCTAATAAACATTACTCCGTTTTAGAGAGGTACTATGCTGGAATATTTGCTTTCTCTTTCGTAAACACAAAATTTAAACTTCCCCTCCTCTCCTGCTTAAAGGTGCAAACTCCAGATTCACTTTTAAACCAGCTTTGTTTGCATTTTGCTTCACTATATTTGTGTCATTCCAGCACTTTGTCTGCTATTTTGATGGATTCATGCCCAGAAATGTCTCTAACAATGCAAAATAGCACAAAATGCGTAAATATAGGCAGAGGACAGAAACTTCCAGTCACTTCTAGTGGGTTGTAAATGTAAGTTGGGAATACTTCTTCTTTTTTTTTATGAAAAACATGCATATTATACCTTTGAACATTGTGAGAAAATGAAGAGCAAGGGTTGGAAGATGCAGCTGTTTGTTGGAGTTCATAGAAAGAGCACAATACGTTTTAAAAACATTGTTTTCAGCTAAATCCTGCAAAGAATACCTTTAATTACTGAGCCCCTAATCAGTTCCCTTCTTGTCTCCGCAGCACCTTCATCATTGAGAAACAGCCTCCACAGGTGCTGAAAACCCAAACCAAGTTTGCCGCGACAGTGCGCCTCCTTGTGGGCGGAAAGCTGAACGTGCATATGAACCCGCCGCAGGTGAAAGCCACCATCATTAGTGAACAGCAAGCCAAAGCCCTGCTGAAGAACGAGAACACCAGGAAGTAAGTGTAATGCCTATTAAATCAGAGTGGGTTTAAAAACAGAAAACACTAGAAACATTTACGAAAAGAATACTTCGGTTCTTCTGAAGATTCAGCCTTTAGCGACATGGTTTACTTTGAATTCATGTATAAAAATATTTTATTTAATCTAATGTTTCAAGAAGTTACACACAGGAGTGCTTTCACACTAAACCAACAACACGTCATCCAACTGTTTCCTTTTCTCTGAGAAAATAATATATAATATGTCAACTTAATCTATAATAATTTCTCAAATTCATACAGCCACATATGTTGTCTGTTCCTTCCCCTAATAAACAATAAATAAACAAGAGCTCTTCCATTTTAAATACCATTTTAAACAGAATGTTAATGTGAAATGGTTGCAGTTTGTTGGATTTAGGAAGCAAAACTACTTTGTTATGGTTCAGGGGGAAATGACATGGTTAGGTGTTATAAAATATACTTAAAAAGGTAAAATAAAAGGAAATGTAGTTACGCTCTCAACTAAAAGTATGTCAAAAATATAAGCACTGACTTTTGGTTTTTATACAGACATGAACTTGTTTTGTCCATGCAGCTCTCCAAAGTGGACCGTGTTGTTCTTTATACTAAATTTTGGCATCCTTCAGAATAACCATGTCCACTAGAGGGCGCTTTCTAAATAGAAACACAAATCCTGCCATTTTAAGTGGCTGTAAAAACACAGATGGGCTCGTTTTCGGGGAGGATATTCCTTCATTAAGCCGGGACACCACGATGAGCTCCCATGGCGCCATAAAGATAAGGATTCTCAGTTTTCTACAGGGATTACAGGATCCCGGGATGAACTCTGGCCTAGTGTGACTCCAGACCTCACCACAGAGACACGACTGGAACTTGAACAATGCCTCAGAGGAATCTATGGTGTGGATGCAGAATCCACATTTAGCCTGTTCCACAGCCTCGCTCCACATTCCTCCTGACAAACACAAACCTTCCAAGACTGTAGGTCAGCAGGCAGCCAGTGGTTATATGTGTGAGATCAGACGTCATCTGCTGTTTCTCCTCTGAACCACCCGGTCTGCAGCACAGACACATCTGCTCGCTGTTTTCCCATGAAGAGTCAAATCTTTTCATCATATCAGTGCAAACGTCACTGCATCCTGCCGTCCAAAGGAGCACAGTCATTGTTTCAGTTTGTTCCCAGAACAAGATGATTCCCAGCACTCGAGTGCGTCAGATATTACAGCTAATTGACTCCTTGATTGTCTCTCTTGTTCAGTGACAGCAGTGGAGAAATTCTCAACAATAACTGTGTGATGGAGTACCACCAGACTACAGGCACTCTCAGCGCCCACTTCAGGAACATGGTGAGTAGAACAGCCCAGCAGCTATGGGTCTGTACTTGACTGCAGCTTAACCTGCCGTGCAAAACTTACAGTTTGTGAAGCAAGAATGCAAGACTGTGAGTGAAATCAAAGGCAAAAATTGCCATATTTTGGCTGTAAATAACTAAATATATTCCCTTTGGGTGAACTAGCTTTACTTGCTACAAACCTGGTTAAAATATTCTTCAGTTTTCTAGAAAAACATCATTATCTTTAAAGAAAACTGATAAAATCTAGTAGGATTTAAAAGCAACAGTGCTGAACTTTACTCGCAGTGCATTGTGGGTATTATTTGCAGCCTCAGTACAGCTTCTCTCCACATCACACATATTGTAAGCAACAATCCTGAGAGAACCTCCATGGATTATTTACATGTCAGGCCTGTGAATAATGCATGCGTGTACTGTGTGTCGGATGTGTGCATATTCAGCATAACTGCGCTGTTTATCCAGAGTTTCCTCATTCTAACACGTGTCGTCTTTCATGTAGTCTTTGAAGAGGATCAAGCGATCGGACAGGCGAGGAGCCGAGTCCGTCACGGAGGAGAAGTTCACCATTCTGTTCGAGTCCCAGTTTAGTGTCGGAGGCAATGAGCTTGTTTTCCAAGTGAAGGTAACAGAGCTGTTAGTGGATCACATCCATTCCTGCTGCACAAGTCTTCATTTTTAATAGTCACAAACTCCTCCTGCGATGCTCCCCGGATGTTTTATGATTTCTATTAAAAAGCTCTTATTTTCCATTAAAACCATATGAAGGCTTCGCAGTATTTATGGTTACAGCATTCCTTTACAAAAGCTCTCCCCTTTCTTTCTCTGAACAGACGTTATCGCTTCCTGTAGTGGTGATAGTTCACGGTAGCCAAGACAATAACGCCACGGCAACGGTGTTGTGGGACAACGCTTTTGCAGAGCCGGTGAGTAAAAGTTTTTATGTTTGTTTGTGTGTTTAAGATTTTATTTAGAGATGATTAAACTTTAAAATTCACTTGTTTTTATTGTAAAGTTTCAAACACAACAAAACACTGTCAAAAAGGTGGCATGTTTTTGAAAGAAAATTTACTTTTTGCTTTTTTGTTTTTGTTGTTTTGTCTTTTGCAAATCCTGGTCCATTATCAGACATAACCACAAAATATTACTTAATTGATATTAATTCTGTAAAATTGTACCTCTCTTATGGTTTGTTTGGGTTGTATAACTCATATAGAGGCATCAGTATTAAATTGAGACAGTTTCATAACCAGTTAAAAGTCTAGCTTTACACTCATTCATCAAGCAAAAACACAATTTTCCAGTTTTCAGATTTGTAGCTTTTTTCTATTGAACGTATCTCGACAATTGAAGCAATATGAAGGAGATCCTGCTGCTTAGGGACCTTTTGATGGCCATTTTGTCTTGTTTTCTGATGTTTTAAAGACTAAACAACTAATTAATTAATCAAAAAACTCAAAAAACAGCAGATTATTTTCTGTATGCTGTATACTGTACAGAAACAATGATGCAACATTCTCTGGAAATATCTTTGTGTGCTTTTATTTCTCTGCTCATATTTGCACATTTTATCTCCAATACTGTAACTTTCATTCTGCCTGATGAGATGAAGCCCGTTTAAATCCTCTGCCGTCTCCTCTGCGCCTGCAGGGACGGGTGCCTTTCCTCGTGCCAGATAAGGTGCTGTGGCCTCAGCTGTGTGATGCCATCAACATGAAGTACAAGGCGGAGGTGCAGAGTAACCGAGGCCTGTCTGAGGAGAACCTGGTCTTCCTGGCTCAAAAGGCCTTCAGCAGCTCCAGCAACAACCCCGAGGACTACCGCAACATGACGATGACTTGGTCACAGTTCAACAGGGTCAGCACCGGCCTGCAGCTTATATAATATATAAAGACACACTGATTATCATAATGTATGGATCTCTCTCATACGTACTGAGGGTTTTCTGCTCGTTGCATTTTTAAAAAGCCCACAGGCCAGTTTCAGCGAGCTGCATGCTGTTCTCCGTGGAGTCGTTTACTATTGGTTATTCATACAGAGAAATATTTCGTGCTCCATTTGCGGCGCTCCTACAGCCCTATTCTGTAGTCGCCATGAGTGAGCGCGCCTCATTGGTGGCCAGGTCTTCATCTTAATGGGCCTGTTTTCCAAACAGTGAAAGGCTGCAGGCCTCATTTTCAGGCTCAAAGCAGCTGGCGGTGGCAGAAAACACACTCACACTCAGCACACACCATCAGTCTCATTAGATTACAGGAACATCAAGTTTCAGCCGCTTCACAGGCCGCCGGACGCGCTACACACACTCTGACCTGCTCTCCTTTTTATCCTCGCACACACAGCATATACACACACACAGCTGCACACTTGGTTAAATCATAAACACGGCCGGGAGGAGGACATGTGTATTTATTACCTGCGTGGACGAGAGGAAATGTGAAAAAGCTTTTAAGAGATGTACATGTCCTGTGTGCTTTTTAAAAAATACATTTTCTCCCCTTACAGGAAAGCTTGCCAGGGAGGAACTTCACGTTTTGGCAGTGGTTTGATGGCGTGATGGAACTCACAAAAAAGCATCTCAAACCACACTGGAATGACGGGTAAGGACACGGCACAGGGTTGTTTTTTTCATTTCAGTCTTTAGCTGTAAAATGCAGCAGCACGGAGGGAAAAAAAGCACCACC
>CAFUXE010000128.1:366707-385451 GCA_903364295.1 Serranus cabrilla | reverse complement strand
CCACCTCTCTTTTTTTTTTTTCAATTCCGCAGCTGGACTGCGTGTACTGTGAAAGTAAATGTCCCCATTTCTCCGTCCTTACACATCAGGCAATAGCACACTTTTATGATTTTCCATGGCAACCTGGGGAGCTGGAGCTGCTTTTCCCGCTTACCCAGGATTGAAGTAAACAAGGTAAATGGTGAGGAAATGCACTTGACATTAAGGTGTTTCTTTTTCTGCGTCTCTCATTTGTTTAGAGCCATACTGGGCTTCGTGAACAAGCAGCAGGCTCAGGACATGCTGATGTCTAAACCCAACGGTACTTTCCTTCTGCGCTTTAGTGACTCTGAGATCGGAGGCATTACGATCGCATGGGTGGCAGAAAATCCTAACAAAGCAGGTAAGACATGTGAGGCTGGACTGGTGAGTGTTGATATCAGGTCTAAGGCAGATTTTAATATATAGATTCAGACATTTGCTTAACAAGCAGCAGGTAATGACTAAATTTACACCAACACCAATGAACAAAACAAGATCAAATTTCCTTTATTAGTCCCAAAACGGGGACATTTTCAGAGTTATGGCAGCAAAGTGGACAGCAAAATACAGAGGAGCTTCAATAATAATGAAAAACAAGTAATGTTTTTTCATTGTATCCCCTTTAAATTCAGTCACATGATCTAAAAGTGCAGATAAAAGAGCGAGATAGCAGAAATGCATTTTTTTTAATGATGATAGGCCAAGAAAACCAGAGATAAGGTCAAATATATTAAAGATACAAATATATCACAAAGTGTTATCCTCTTATATGTTATATTTGTAACATTTGACATTTATTGAGCAGGTTTGTACTTTGAAAACTCATCATTTTCTACATCTGATTTCATGAGTTAAGATAAGATATTCCTGTATTTGTCCCACGATGGGGAAAAATCCAATTGTTACAGCAGCAAAAAGTGTACAGCAGAAATAGAAAGAAGCATTAATAGAATAACAATGAATAGAAACAAGTAATATGAAAGTATCAACAATTAAAGAAAGAAGAAATATATAAAAGTGTTCATATGTTTTATGTCTTTTTTGGGGTTTAAAATGTTGATCCAGTAAGTCAAAGTGAAAAACTAATTATCAGGTCATACAGGTGAGATTGTGCTGAAAACAATGATACCAACATAGCATGTTTAACGTGTTTAGGTGGTATCTAAAGGGTTAAACTGTCCTGACTGATGTGTTGGTGTGCCCTCTGTGTGTCCAGGTGAGAGGATGGTGTGGAACCTCATGCCGTACACAACCAAAGACTTCTCCATTCGCTCTCTGGCCGACCGCATCAGCGACCTCAACCACCTGCTGTTCCTCTACCCCGACAGACCCAAGGACGAGGTCTTCTCCAAATATTACACCCCGCCTCTGTGTAAGCAGCCTTTCACAATCTGATCCCACCGCCTCAGAGCGTTTCGCGGTGAACGGATGTATTGACGAGCTGTCGCTCTCTCCTTGTGCTTGTTTGTTTTAAAGCCAAAGCAGTGGATGGATACGTGAAGCCGCAAATCAAACAAGTGGTGCCCGAGTGAGTACCGAGCTTCCTGTTTGCCTTTCCTCCCGTTCTTCCATTCCTGCTCCGTCCACTCTTCCCCCGTGCTTCTTCTGTGGCAACATTTAGAGTTAATCACCTCATATTGGACCCTGAATTCAGATCAGCTATTAGTTAGCTGTTACAGTTGGAGGAGGCCAATTAAGCAGGGCCAGGGTTCCTGAGCGAGCTCGTCCTCCGCTCATCATTACAGTTAGGCTTGTTAGTTAGCAAGTCCTGCTCCCCGCCTGTCTCCACAGTCGGCTCGCCCGCAGTACAGAGAATGTCCATAATGATGCAGCGAGGCCTGGAAAACACGCCGAGGGTAGTTGCTTAGGCAACAGCTGAACGTACACTCACAGGGTTTTATCTTTGTGTGTGTGTGCAGGTTTACTACAGCCAATCCAGACCCAGCAGGTGGAAATCCAACATATATGGATCACGGCGCCTCCCCAGCACCTGTCAATCACCCTCACACCTACGGCATATACCCACCGATGTGAGTGAACACTTTGAACGTATGAGCTGCCGTGTGTGTGTGAGTGTGTGTGTGTTTTATATATTTTTTGATTTGGTAATGTGCTGCCAGCTTGTCTGAGTGTGGTCTGGCTCCACTCTGTGTCCCGTGGCAGGAGTGACTCTATGCTGGACGCGGACGGAGACTTCGACCTGGACGACACCATGGACGTGGCGCGGCACGTGGAGGAGCTACTCCGGCGGCCCGTAGAGAGCCAGTGGGGCGGCCAGCAGTCCTGACCCTTGACCTTTTAACCCCGTGACAACACCAAAACAAACCCTGCCTCCCAACTTGCCCCACTCGCAGTGACATTTCTCATGGTTTAATTCCACTCATTTCTCTTTTTTTTTCAGATAGCTATAATGTGAAATGTTAATAATGGTTGTGATTTTTTTTTTCTGTTCAGCATGAGAGCATGCATGTCGGTGACTTCTCTTAGTTCTATTTGTGTCCATAAGTGATTGTAAAACAGACTAGGTATAAAGCAACACCTACAATGTTACAGTATTGTGAAAAAGAAAAGAAAAGGTAATGTTCATTCACATTGTGCATGCATTTCAAATTGATTTTAAAAACGAAGCTACTGTACGAAGTCATTTTAACAGTTGAATGTTTTCATTTTGTCCTATTTTCTGCTTTGTAAATGGGTTATCAGTATTTTCATAGTGACATTGACCTTGCCCCTGGACAAAAAAGAAACTTTAATGAAGAGTTTTGCTTTCGCTCTTAAGATAACCGGAGTCATCGCTCTGCAGAGTTACAGTTTTTGTGCGAATCCGTATACACTAACCTGAAGGCAGAGGAGCCGCTCTCTTCGCTCCCTGCGACTGACAGCACACACATCAGCACACGGTACACACGCACGCAGGTGTACCATGTATTTGCTCTGATTTGTTCACCAGCTGAAACCCAGGAAGGGGAGTTCATGCACCTCCCTCGCTCTCACGAGGCTATTTGTCTTTTGTTTGTACACAGAAATGCAAATCTCAGCATTTACCCAGCGCTGCCTGCTTGTCCTCTCAGGTCCCTCTGTTTCCCTCATCAATGCTACCTCGCATTATTCTACTGACAGTCGTTATTTCTATTGGTTCTGTTGTTGTTTCTGCACCACATTTCACACCAGTAGGTACGGCCGTTGGCGTTTTGTTCTTGTGACGTGTGTTTAAAGATCTCCGACCGGCCGCTGATTTTTTACGCTTGAAGCCGCTCGCCTGATAAAAGTCACGTCAGGGTCGGTATTCCTGAATATTTGTCTCCCTCTCTCACTTCTCTGCCTGTCCGTCCACTTGTCTTTGTACCTGTGTCATGGCACTGTGGCAAAAAAAGTCTCTGTGTGGCTGCACATGACTGCACCAGCAGCTGAAGATGCAAGGCCTAAATAAAACACATGCAGGGTTTGGATGCTTGCACAGACTCACCAGCCTCTGGGCCTCATGTAGAGCTCAAGTGTCATTTTGTTTTTGGTCGAGCTTAGTTCTTGCGTCCCCTTTTTGCTAAAAAAAAAAGTATATTATCTAGAAAAAGGTTGAGACTATTACCCCACTCCCTCCTCTGACACACACACAGCGCTGAATAGAAAACATGTCGACAGCCTTGCACCTCAGGAATGAATCGCTTTGCTTAGCTGATGTATAAGCCAAATCAAAACAATTATTAATGTATACAGAATATATGAATTTATTTTCTCTATCATAATTCTATTTTATTATTGTTTCTCTGGCACTCCCCCTATTGAATGTAACCCCCTTTGCATGACCCCGCTGAGGACACACGTACAAAAACCTCCTCGGTCCGAAGAAGAAGTTTCAAGTCTCGTATCAGCGGAAGAACCAGTTGAAAAAGGACACAAACAAACTGGAAATCAGAAGAATTTACAATGTATTTTTGTGTTTGTCCAGCAGACATTACAGTATTAAAGATATTCCCTCGTCTATCTTTTCATTTCTTCCTCAAACGTCTTTTTTTGTATCTTGCTTTCTTTCCCGTTTTTGAAATCTCAAGCTACTGTACAAAACATGCACAGTCTTGTGATATGTCCTTCAGTTCCATATTTCTCATCATTTCTTTTTTTTTTTATTTTAAAAAGCTTTGTTCCACTGTAGACTGTGTATTTTTTGATGATGTAGATGGCGCTGTGTGCTGTTCGATGTATGTACCATGTTTGTGGTTTGGGTTTATTGCTTGGAGGTTTTCCAAGAGAAACAGTTGAAAAGAGAAAAATAAAGTTTTATAAATAATTTTAACTCAACCTGTAGAAGTACAGAAGATTTTGATGTCACTACAAAATAAATATTTGTTTATATTTTTTTATGTATACAGTCAACACCATCCCCAAGCAGGAGAGCGACGCCCCGGACACTCGCCTGGATCCAAACGCATGGGTCTTTCTGTGTGGTCAAACTTTAGCAGAGAATCCTTTCATCCTTTCCACTGAACAAACCCCAACATGACATTAACATAGTAAAAGGTTTAATAGCTTCTGTGTGAAACGTTTTACAGGTATCAGTCGCTCAGTATTGCCAGAGTGACTTAAAAACTGAGACATTCCCCAACTTTGCCTATAGCAGCCTGTGGACTCCTTTCTATGGAAAGGAGAAAGAAATGTAGGTAAATGAATAAAAGGGTAGCAGCATCTCCATGTATTGTAGTATGTAGTATTTTAAAGGAAAAATACTTTTACTTCTTCTAAAGATGATTTCCTTTTTCTTCTCCATTCTTAGTTGATTTTCAAATAATAATCTGTTTCTAATGTTCTTTATAAAACCCAACATAAATTCGATTTTTACTCGGTTTGCATTTTCACTTAAACTCACACTTTTTAACTTCAAAATGTTCTTTTTTTATTTTGTTTGACTTCTAATTGGATGGACTGACTGTTTTTTCTTCAGTTTCTTCCTTTTGTGTCTAATAAGGTCATTATACATACATGTAGTTCTGTGAAATTATGCAGCAAAACCACTGACCTACGTTTAGGGCAGAAAACTTCCTGGTTAGACGTAATAAAAACGCTCATAAATGCCGCCAGTGAAGTAGTTACGAGGGCGATGTGAGCCACGGAAGTTACGTAAGAAATGTAAGTTACGAAAGTCCACCGCTTGTTCGACCCATCCTGCCCCGAGTGATGTTCGCCATTAAACTCCACCTGACCATCAATCATGACTACATCAGTGTGATCTAAAACGTAAATATGAGTCGTATTTTGCTGCTTGTACAAACACCATATGTCGTCTTTTTTGAGGGGAGACCAGTCTCCAAACAACAAGGATTCAATAAAACAAACACCAGGCTGTTCATCCCTGCAGCACGCTGTTGTTGTTGCATGCTTTGCTCAATTTTTGTACATTAAATCAGCTAATAACGACATGTTGATCCTTCTAAATGAATCATGCACAGCTGTTTATTTTGGGTGTTGCACTTGTAAAGAGGTATTATAATACAGTATGTTTATGTGTTGGTGAAAACCTCTGACATGCAGCATTTATACTCACTCGCTGAGGTGAGAGGTTTGTTTTGAATCTATACAATTGCACATGAATGCATCATTCCTCTGTGGCGCTTTTGAATGCTAATAAGCTGCGTGAACACACAATGTAACGTAATAATTCAACTTGATTCTCACACACACTACACTGAATATAAACTAATGGTTGTGCCGGGATGGTGTTCAAAAAAAAGAAAACAGTTTGTATGAATGGACATGGACTCAAAATGCAATGTTTATTTAAATGAAACACACTAAAATCTAGACATGTAAGAAGGTAAGTAAAAAGAATACAGTTTGATTATGTTTACTTTATTCACATGCACATTTATTTTGATCCCAAATGTTCAGAATCAGCTCAATTCTGCCATCTGGTGGATAAAATAAACTTTTTTTTTTTTCATATGTATTTGAGCTGAAGCTTTAAATGTTAATTGCCTGTCTGGCAAAGGTGATAAGAAAATCTTATTAGCATGAATGGAATTTAATAAAAATGTGGCCAGTTATTGCTGGAATGATTTTTATTACCAGGTTATACCTTTATAAATCCACTGGTCACCTCCTGAAGAGAAAAATGAATTATTATGGTTGATTGTACTGCGTGCTGGTCTTTTCTTAGTTATTTATACATTATCTACAGTTCTGGTGTGTAAAAGGCTTAAAATGTGTGCAGGTAAGTGATTGTAATCCAGTGCAAAGGGCTCCCAGAGGTCAGCGGTGGGCTGTTGCTTGGGTACCAAACATGCAGCCATTACAAAGGCTTTCAAACAGAGATATAACATGAGCAGCTGCAGGGATATCAGGGTCATCGGGAGGATTTCTGCAGCACTGGGTCTGAAAATAAAGTCATTTATAGAGGGAATGTATCAGTGTCTGTTTATATTAAAATGATAAGATTATATCAAATGAACAGTCGCTTCTTTGGCTTCACCTTAATAATGAAAAGATGGATCATGTGCAAAGGAGATTGTTCAAGCCAAGGTTTGAAATCTAAGTGCAGCAATTTGGATTTAAAAAGTATGTTTGCACGTGAATATACACAGCAGAATACTATAATGAATGATAAGCATATAGATATAACATACTATAGAAAGAAGAGGATATATAATAAAGTATATTTTCATATGTTTGTATATATTGTTAAATGATACATAGGATGCATTATAAGCTAATTGTATTATTATAAAATCAACTCAGAAATATCAGAATAACCATATTTCCTTTCCAGTAGTGTTCAAATAGACAGATTTTTAATAACCCTTAGTTAACTATCAATCTTTAAAATAATTTTTTGACATGTGTAAGTAATGCGTGTGGCTGCAGTCAGGCGACGGGATTCATAGATCTAGATGTCCTAGAAAAGCTGTGTCCATTGGATTGGATGGGGAATCTGAACAGGTAAAGCGTTGTTAGATAATATATTTCTCAGTTTCTGGTTTCCTCATAGTGCCCAGTTAGTCTAATTTTAATTAAGTTATAAATGTGTGGAAGGGAAGGTCTTAAAGGGTCTAGCACTAGGACCCAGGGAAGGGGCGGAGTCTATAAGAAGGGGCAGGAAGCTCACCTGGACTGAGACACCTGGAGGAGCTGAGGCCTTGGTTTGGGTTAAAAGCCTGGTAAAAGATGAATATAGTTTGTAGTATTAAAGATTTGTTAGATAATTGCAAAAAAATATTTTTCTGGTGGGGGAATTAAAACTTGAAGTGATTGCTTTAGGCTCATCAAGCGAGAAACAAAAGATGCTCAAGTTTTTTTAAATTCAATTTTAAGTCCCTTTAATCCATTAACATGGTTCTTTAAAAATGTAGATTTCACTCACCTGCTTGACTTTGAACGTGGGAGAGAGCTGTGTTCCAGTCCAGCAAGGTATGTTTACTTTCACATTCTTTATTTCGTTGACTGAGGCATTTTAAGTGTTCCTAATCAGTTTAACGGCCGTTTTCCTCTTTAAAAGGCAGACTGAGTGGTTGAGTTTTGTATGTGGGCTCACTTAGCTTGCTTTGAGTGTAAATTTAAGTGTTTTAATTCAGTTTCAATTTGTTTGGTTGCTTCATGATGCGCCGACATCAAGTTATTTTCTCTGCCTGTTCATTTATTGTTTTTGATTAATGTGTTTATTATGCAATTTACTCCATCACTGCTTTATTACTGCCTGCATTTAGGCTGCAAATAAAACCTCTATATTAGGTACAGCAGCCTCTGACTCCAGTTTATTCTGGGTACGTTGAATCCTACCTGGTGATGGATATACAAATGTTGACTGTTCCTCTTTTGGACCCTGTGGTTGATCCACAGTTGCTCAGTCTGCAGGGACCTGGTTTGGTGTCTGTAGAGATGCCTGTTCACTCAGAGCCACTCGCTCTGACATCTCTCCACTAATGCTTGTCTGCAGGTCCTGTGTGGGCATTTTGGGCCAGTGTCCATGTGATGAATAACACAGTATTAAATTTTAATTTCCCCAGTGAGGAATTAATAAAAAACTTGCTGTATATTTTAGAGAACGAGATCCTCGTGATCATCGTCTCCTCCTGGTAATAAGGAGCTGTGTGATGGAGGCAGCTGGACCAGCTTTTCTGGACTTTTATTGCACATATTTAGTCCAAATTAAAAGCAGGAGTTGTTGTTTGTTGTGCTCTGCTGACTGGAGGATGTGTCAGTGTGCATGACTTCAGTTTGGTGTTCATGTATTTCTCACAGCCTTGGTTTTTCAGGGACAGTTGGATAGTGACTCATACATATGCCTTTAAAGCTGTTTGGGTCTATTTTAAATAGTTTCTCGATTTAAAGCTCACAAAGGGTAAAATCCTTCAAGGCCCACTGGCTGTCCTTGATTTTAGGGCGATTGTATCTTTTATGGTATTCAGTTTTAATACTCAAAATGTAAGAGCTTTACTTATAATCTAAAAATTATGATAGTTATTATATTGATGCTGGTATCAGATGAGTGTCTGGTTAAATGAAGCCTTTTGATTTCTCTTTATGAGACGTTTTCCACCAAGCTGATGATCAGCTCTTATTAACTCTGTCAATATGCAAAACATCATCAACTATTTGACTTTCACAGTTATTGCAAAATGTTCTAAAAAAGATGATCTCTCCTGTAGGTTTTCTCCAGAAGCTGCACATACTGTTGGTCTTTATTCCAGCTGATCTAAGCGATGTGAACACCAGGTGTCAGTAAAGTCCAGTGGATCAGACAGGGAGCTGCTCACTCACTGAGGGGAAATTACAGTTATGATGAACACATAAGGCAGTCACTGATTGTGAGGAAAACCTTGAATTAGTTAAAATAAACTCATGTATAAGCTTTAAATATAATGAATAAAAGAGTAAATAAAATGCATTTCAAGTTTGGCAGACTTGACAGACCGACCCTATATGCTATCTGAAAATAATTACAACACATATTTTTAAACATTTGGCTGGTGTTAAAGACATAACTGTTATAATGTGGGGTTTAGTCACACACACACACACACGCCGTGAGTTATATACAGTATGTAAAATAGCTGTAAAACAAGCTTGTTTTCCTGTACAAATCCTCTACATAATCATGTCCCACAGTCCCTGTATTTGTATTCTAACAGTAGATTCCTGTCCAGTGTTTTCCTTTTTTGGTGGTGTTGTCCTTTGTTTAGATCATAGGTTTTGCCTGGCTCACTAACAGTGTAGAACAAACTGTTGTTCTACACGTGTGAAAGATTTTCTGCTTGGTTTCTGTTCTTGTTGGACTGATGATCACATGGACCAGCACAGGAAGTGCGGTGGCAGAGCTCAGGAAGACACGCCCGCCGCTCCCCGGCTGTGAGCAGCAGGAACTTCCTCTATCTATAGACATCATCATCATTCAAATGAACAATTCACAGACTATAAATGTATCTGTGAGATTCTTCTTCGTGTGGTTTTATTTCTGTCATGTCCATGTGAGCACAGTGTGGGCAGGGGAAAACCCTCTGGACCCCTTGTGGATTCATCCATGTGGTACTAGGACCATGAAGTCTGCAGCTGAAGTGTTAGTTTGAGGGGTTTTGGGCCGAGCCTCTGCCTGGAGAGGGTGACGGGGCCTGGGGGGCCTGCTGTGCTGGAGGCTGTCCCAGGACTTGGAGTTTGGGGTTGTGGTTGGAGGGCTGGGCTGGTCAAGAATCAACAAGTGTCAGGGCTGCAGAAATCTGCGCCTATTTTAAGCATTTTGACTGGAGGAAGGGCAGAAGCGGTTGGAGCTGAAGTTTTTTTTGTACTTTTGTCATCTTCAGTGTACCAGAACCATAAAATCTCTGACTCATTTCTGGCAGCAAAGTGGGGCCAGGCCTACAAACATGAAGGGCTTTCCCTGAGTTACTGAGTGAGTGAGTGAGTTATAGGGGTGGCACAAAGTATCAATACAGGATTATACCTTATTACTTCCTCTTGGGATTATCAATACTCTGGCACTGACTCACCGGATGTGGACTGTTACTATAAGCCAGCCATTGATTGGGTGTCACACTATATTTTCCTCACCCTACGATATCTCCGCTTCCTATTTTACAGAAGCAACAATTCTGCATCCTGGGCATCATGTCTGCCAAGAGGATTGTGATTGTTTTAGAGAAATCCAAACGAGCCAGAGCTTTTTTTTTTACCCCCTATAGCAGATTTATAATAATGACGACTTCATGTTTTCTCATGATGGTGATTATCAAATGAGTTGTATCTTTACTTTAAACATTTTAACCCCACGACTGTTTTTCTTTCTGGCAGTTTGGGCTTTTTCTGTCTGTTTAACATTCATATGAGGGCATGTGTGTGTTTCAGAGGCACTAAACTAAGACTTTATGTACATTGTTTTATCTCAGTTATCAAATTTTATAAAAGTGACACCCGTAGTGGAATGTAACCAAGTGCATTTACTCAAGTACTGTACCTAAGTATTGAGTATTTTCATTTTTGTACCCCACTGCATTTTGTAGTGAATGTTATACTTTTTACTCCATTACATTTAGCTGCCAGCTTTAGTTACTTTTCAGGTCGAGATTTAACATGAAAACATGATTGATTTAAAGTGATTAGACTTTCTTTTTTTAAAAAATTAAACCTCATAACAGTATGTTAAGTAGTAAAATCTTTGCAAAATGAAAATGCTGCTTATATAAATGCATCAATGCAAATAATCTAATTATGAAACAGTTTGAGTGGGTCCATTCTGCATAACGGGTACTTTTACTTTTGATACTTTAAGTACATTTTGATGCTGATACTTTTGTACTTTTACTAAGTTTTGAATGCAGGAATTTTACTTGTAGTGGAGTAATTCTGCAGATATTATGGTATTAGTACTTTTACTTAATTGAGGCAACTTTTTCCACCACTGACTGACACCATTATGCAGTGGAACATACATATTTTCTACTTTTTTGACTTTTAATGGGTGGTCTTTACACAGATGTCATGATGTATCATAGATTGATGTCTTATAATGTATTGACAGAGTGTCTTTATTGCACGATGGTACAGGTTTGCTGTATTGTGATGGTATCTTATATCCTGCTGTGATTTTCACCCCTATGGAGTGATGAAGATGCTGAGGGACGGAGTTACAACCTTTTGTCGGTCCAGTTTCCACTTGAGCTGTTGTTCTTTCAAAATGAATAGACGTGAAAGTGTTTCTGCCGGTATCATTTTGCTGTTTATTTACCTCCACTACAGAGGCTACTGTCTTCCTTTGAAGATGGAGAGCGGTAACTATAAGTGATGCTGTCGAGACTGTAAATGAGAAATAAAGGTGCGAGGGAACAAATCAACACATGAGGCTTTCTACAGAAATGTACTTTGGTATAAATCCTCAACGTTTGACCGGGTGACCCTCACTTCTTTCCCCCTGCAGCCAGCTGGGATTAGGAGACTTGATCAATGGCCAGCTGTCATTAATAAGATGGGCTGGCTTCTGCTGATGGGCCCCGGTGGGAGGAGGGGGGTCTGTAGAGGCCTGAAGGTATGAGGATGGAGATCCATCGGTCTGAACCTGACAGCTATTGCAGCAAGAGGGAGCGGCGCCGATCTGTAGCCATGGCTGACATCCTGCCACAGGAAACTGTAGCAAACCTCAATGGAAAACAACAAGGGTGTTATTTTAGAGTGACATTGCCATTTCAGTGTTGAAGAGTGCTGATACAGCCTACTCTGTATTTCTCTCTTGCTGTTTTATTTGAGCTCTTTTTAGCCTCAGACGAACTAAAAGTATGTTTCCTGATCTGCTCATTCATCAGACCCGGACGTTTCTGCTGCGTCACGTCGGTGCTTTACAGCGCAGTAAACATGCCGTATTTGTGGGTGGATCAACGACAGGCCCCTTCACAAGCCTGACAGTGGCCACATCTTGTGGACTCATGTGAACTACACTGACCCCCCTCCCCCTCAGTTCAACTCCACGTGGAGCTGATGTTTGAGTTTGGAGACTGGCTGTCAGACTTTGCACATTAAAGTGAGACAGCTGGGCCGGGCGGGCAGGGAGGCTTTTAAAAGCAGAACTTTTGCTGAATTATTTCTGAGAATGCATAATACATGACCCTGAGAGATCACGAGGGAAGGGGTGGGGGTGAGTGAGGAAAAGAAGGGGGCATGAGATCCCTCCAGCCCCCCTTTACTGTCTCAGTCCACCAGCAGGCTTTGCATTCCTTCATCCTCTTTTCATTCTCTCCCTTCTGTCACAGATTTCATTCACTTCTCCCTCTCACTGCCCCCACCCGACCTTGAGAAGTAGCCGGTCCTCACATTTCTCTAAGTCATTCTTACTGAATGCGATTAGCCACTTATCACCACTGAGGTCTGTGAAAATATCCATGTAAAAGCAGCCATAACTTGTGCAGACGGTCTCGCCCTCTGACAAAACATATCCGATGATTACATACCGCATGCAGCCATCCGCTGTGTGTCATGTGGGCGTAGCTATTTACCAGAAAGAATTTCCCTATTGTTAGCAGCATTTACATGAAAGATAATGTAGAATCAAGCCCGTCCTTGATGTAAAGACTTTGCTGTGGCTCTGATTAGTCTGACCATATCTGACAATTATGAACAGAAGCTGAGCTCACGCACTCTGCTGCACATGACTCCTTTCATACAAATTGGCTGTGATTTGATTTGCCTCCTCAGTGAGTTATAAATGGGGATGCAATATCCCGGCTTACTGGCCATGTCTTGTCTGATGATGTGAGTTGGCCTGACTTTAAATGTAACACCATTTTCTCTCTCTTTTTTTTCTCTTTCCGTCTTCAGTTTTATGGCTTGTGAAACTGCGGGGTCAGACCGCGTGCAATGATGTCGCACAGCCGCAGTCTTTCCAATTTACTCTGAATGCAATAGTAAATGAGTGAGACTAATATTTACAGTCTCCACTCTGTTGTTTCCTCCTGCTGATTGTCTTCAAATCGATTGCTAAGAAGAGGAGGCGGGGTGGAGGAGGAGCGTCCGTGCATCTTTGATGAAGAGAGATACTGTGAGGCTGCAGGGGAGTGTGTTCTGGATTAACCATCACTGCTGTCCTTTGCATGACTGATAGGTGAAAACAGTATAACAAGGGTATTGTGTGCAGGATTCACATTATTAAAGATACAATAGAGGTGAAATGGAAAAATATCTATTTTTTCTCTGTAAAAAACACATTACCTTGGAAACAAGGACACACTGAGTCACCAATGTAACACACCTGAAGCCAGGATCAAGTCAGTTTTTTTTCATATAGCGTTTTAACAGAAACTAATTCATATCAAATATGACACCCCCAGTCCTTAGAAATAAAAGTCTGGACACTCAAAATGACAAACCTTTCTATGGATTGTAAACACATTTAAAGAATGAATCCAAGAAACTTCCAGGTGTCACCTTACAGATAGGACCCGAGCCGCATGGAGACCTGGGAAGAGGACATACTGCATAAACACAAAAGAGGCTAAGCACTGACTGTCCTGGAGGACAAAGATCCAGATAAAAACATCTGTCCCAGCACAGAGGAGAAGCCTGAGGGAAGGGGAGGGACAAGGAGAAAAGAGAGGCACACAGCCTGGACACTCGTGTGCTTGTGGATCAACAAACAAACAGAGAGTTGGAGAGAAGCTGCGGTTTTCATAAAGTTAACAGTATTCTCCTCTATATGTACTGGGATTAATCTAATCTACTGGGAGAGACTGTATTATGTAGTTACAGAACTGCAGCACCAGCAGTTTCAGAGTCACACACCTGCAAGTTTGGACTTGTTTGTTCCAGTCCAACCTGTGCCACCTATAGGCAAGGAAAATGACAGCTCACTCTTATAACTCTCATACTTTCATATAGCTGTATGTGGTTGTTTAAGGTTGTTGCTATTACAATTTAAACCTATAAAGGTAATAAATCAAGTAAAATAAATCAAGTTTCTCATAGACTTCTATACAATCAGACTTCTTTTTGCAACCAGTGGAGTCGCCCCCTGCTGGACATTAGGAAGAATGCATCTTTATGGCACTTCTTCATTGGCTTCACTTTTCAGACCTGGATGTTGTTGCTCGCTGCAGGTCTTAACTACATTACTAACCTATTTCCTTTCCAATAAGTCTCTTTATTTCCTTTTTCTTTTTGCTAAAATTTAAGCAGAATAAATTTGTTCAAACTGCTTTATTGCTTATACCAAAAGTGGATTTGTTTGCAAAATCAGCTCATCATGTGCAAAGTAAAGCTTGGAAATGCTTCCATTAAAATGATATGAGGCGAAAAATGATTTTATTGTTTTACAAATAACATTTTTTAAAGCTGATTTTCAGAGATATGTTTGTGTTACAGACTATTTATTTTCATTTTTAAAAAGCGAGGCCCCCTCCCTCTCATGGAGAGTCTATGTTAAATATATGCATATAAGGCATTTTCTAAACATTTAAGTGTAATTCATAAACATTCAATACAGTCTGTTCGCTTTAAGTAATCGGGTGGTGGTGCGCGCGCCCGCATGGAGGATCGAACTGAGATTGCGCGCTCAAGATGCTCGATTCCAATTGCACACGCACGCGCCCCATGTGTGCATGCGATTTGGGGGCTCATTGCGATTGCGCTCTCGCAGTCTTGAATTTGTCCCGCGGATGCATGTGAGAGGGGAAGCTCTCCGGTTTGCAAGCGCTGCAAAAGTGAGCAGGACGCGAGGCGATGCGCACCGCGGAGAGTCAACAGGAGCGGACGTGGTGAACGAAACAGATTTTTGAGGACAGAGAGACGAAAGTGCAAGCAGAAAAAAACCCTCAGCAGAAGTCAGTGTTTCCAGTGTTTTTGAGCACACGCCTCCAGAAAGCTAATCGGGGGAGGTCGCGTGCGGGGTACGCTGTCTGCTCGGTTTTTTGACTCGGACCGCTCAGTCTGACCATCTGCCGACCGGCTTCAGACGCCACCGTGCGCCCCGGATCATGGACCAGCTCTTCTGATCCGGACAAGGAGACGAGCCGCCCTGGACGCCAACAAGTCCACCGTGCTTTGAGAAAATGGGCTGTTTTTCCACTGAGGAGGGGAGGGCATTGCTGTAACACCGGCGGATCATGGCAGGGGTACACGCTTCAGATGTTGTGTCGGGACATTTTCTGGATCCTACCATCGGCGCTCCGCCAGCCCAGGGCGCGACCAATACAGCGGGGATCACCAGCGATGCGGCCGCGGTGACTCTCACTGGTACCCGGGCGTACTTGGAGGTGTCGGCCGCTGCCCAGGGCTACGGGGCCGAAGGAGTTTACACCAACGGACGGTACAGGGAGCTCAGCAGTCCGCGGATCGGGAGTGGCAGCCGTGATAATTCCGCTGAGAGAAGTCAGGGAGCTGGAAACACACCTTGCGGCATCATGAAGGTTGGTAGATTGAAACATTTAATTCTCCTTGCCAACGATTGTCAAGGTGACACAAGGGGAATTCATTAAAGTGACCACGTTAGAAAGCAAGAAAAGGTAATGCAAATGTGTGTTAAGCCCAGTTCCTTAAACTGTGCAAACACTGTTTTAGACTTTCACTGGGTCGTAAAAAGAGGATTTTATTTGTGCAACTCTCAGAAGTTTAGCAAAAAGAGAGAATGCATGAGGGGATTACCCTGAATTACACTTTATACCTCCACTTAAAGCTGTAATTTGGGTCCTTTGCATGTTGTGTGTCAGACTTGCTTATGAAATAAACACTTTTGACAGTCAAAGTCAGCTGTGCTGCAGGGTAGTCATCTTGATAAACTAATATTTATAGACATTATAAACTCATCAGCCATGCAGGTTGCATAATGTCAGGTCAAATAGATGCATTCATTTATTAATTTGCAGTCAGTTGCTAAAGCCGCAGTTACCTTAGATCACTCCAGTGAGTACAGTAACACAGATTCAGTCATTGTAAAGAGTTGTAGTGTTTCTGTGCATTTCTTAGGGTTAGATTTCTATAATTTTCTCCTGCTGTGGTGTCAGAACAATAGTTACATAATAATATTTAGTGGAGTTGCAGCACACCCAGGGTTAATCTTTTTAACACTTGTAAATGTAGAAGTAATGGCAGGCTTTGGTGAAACAGATGGTGCAAAGAATTTGGTTTGCTTTGAAACTTTTGCCTAATACAAACCTGATGCCAGCTCTCTACATAAACAAAGCCCTTTCTGTAAAGCTTTGTAATGAATGCCCAGCTCTAATTATTGCTCCCATTACTCGATTGACTGGACTTCCACACACAGATGTCAAGTCTTCCTCATATGATTTATGTATGTTTTGCTTTTTGGTGCACAAGAAAGCATTGTCTTTCCAACACAGAGTGCAATTCTTAAGCATGACAGAGTGCATCATGGGGTCCTTGATGGAGATGTGAGTATTACGTAGGTGGGACACACTGCAGGGTTGCATTCTGTCATGTCAGACCTAGTTTGTTTAGCAACGGACACAAGAGACTGGTTTATTCTTTGTTACCCCCATTATTGGATTCCCCAAAAACACCTTTTCTTTGGCATAAACATTAGTTGAGTGTTATCAATGCAATGGAATGTCTTTGTTGTTTTCATCCCGAGGCTTGTCCTTGGTATTTACACTGAAAACATTTGTTTTTCTGTAAGAAAAAAAATCTTGAAGCATCACATGTCTCGAAAGCCTTAAATCCCTCCCCTCCCTCCGCAACAATCAGTCCACCTCTGTGAAGCTCATGAGCAAAAACATGACAGGAAAGCTGAAGGGGATTGTGCTGTCTAAATGTGACTGATAACACATCTTCAGAGGTTGATTCTCTGAAGATCGTGTTCAATGTGATGAGTTAAGCAAGCACGGCGTGATGAAGTGCAGCCAATTCTCATGCATTGTCTCCCAAAATAACCAGGGACAGCTCGGAAAAATGAGTTCATCAGCGGCGATGCACAAAACTGTACCTGAGGCTGTGTCGCTGTGTTTCTGTTCCCCAGCCATGATCCCGCCACACTGCAGGGAAATGATCCGTGTGATATATTTGGAATCCAGAGGAATCAGCATACTGTATGTGTGTGAGGGCCTTGAATGACGAAATGTTCGTCGACTCTTGTCATTTGAGTGCGACTCTCCACAGTTGCATTTAATGACCCCAGTAGTGCTCCATTATACTCTCTCTCGTAGAAGTGCGCTGACATTTCCGAGGCTCTTCTTCTTCTGTGAAAGTCAGAATTTCAGACTGATCATCTGACTTTACTGATACAAAGGAAATGTGGGCTGTTAAACTGTGCACAGCTGTTGGAATTCCCTTCTTTTATGTTGCAGCTGCACTTCAGACACTCCTGCAGATATTAAACAATTATTACACTTCTGCCTTTTCATGGAATTTAAATAGATTTTAAATTGCAATTTTCCAAACCGATCCAACTGCTTCTTTTTCTGAGCAGGTCCAAGTCAGACCTTCAGCTATATCGTGCTTGTAAATATAATTGCAGCGGCTCTTATGTAGATTCAGACTGGTCTCCCATAAAAAAACGTCAATATAGGTTGTTTGGAGGATGCCACACTCCTGGAGGGAGAGATGGTGGATAGGTCGAATAAAAATGGCGGATTTCGTGTCCAGTGCGAAAACAAATGCAAACAACTTTTTATGTAACTTTTCTGGAATCCCGTTTTTTTATCGTAACTTGTCACCCTTGTAACTACATCACTTCCGGTCATTTGGTACATTTATTTACTTTTCAAACTGTCTTTTATAACATTTTACCAGGAAGTTTTTTGACTTAAACCTACGTCAGGGGTTTTGTAGCATAAATTAATGGCAAAACAGCTTTTTTTAACAAACGTGTGAATCATATATGTAATGATGTTTGTGCTATTTTTAGAACGCTCCACTGTACCTCGATCAGCTTTTGACAAATGCTCATCAGTGTTGTGCATTATGGCTGATATTGACAAATGGTATATTCCGTCGTTGAGGTTGGAGAGCTTGTTGGTGCATCACGTGGTTGCCTTGTAGAACAGGTTTGAGGATTTAACATGCTTATATTGTAGGTGTAACATGCCTGTCAGACAGCCTGAAATATGTCTTGCACCATCTGATGCCGTCTCATGCTCTGCAGATGTGTCCAAGTAGGGTTTAATTTGCCCGAGCACCTCTAGAAAGATGCATTGAACATTACAGTCACGAAACGATACTCGCTGTCAGAGCAGAGCATGGTGGGAAAGTGGGTCAACCATTCTGTAGACTTCACGTATAGCCACCCACACTTGAGCAGCACTTTGCGTGTGTGTTTGAGTGGAGGTTTAAAAGGTGAAGGGGCCACGGGTCCATGGGAATAGGGAAGCAAATGAGCAATTACCGCACTGCATTACCTCATTAAGTTGGCCCTGAACAAGCCAATCTAAGAAGAGAGGAGTTTGTGTGTCTGTCCCTTAAGCGGGCATGCAACTTTGTCCTCTTGCCATTTCCTCAGCGGGGTGACAGTGTCATGGTGGAGAGGCTGCAAAAGTGGCTAGAGGGGGGTTTGTGATGCAGCCTTGTTATGTAATGCTGGACTGTGGACAGCTGCGAGGCCGGCTCCAGCCTGGCTGCTGGGTGGAACTGACAGCCAGCACGACGAGGGAAGCAGGAGCAGGGTTTATCAAGAATTCAAGGATGACGCTATTGCATCTCATTATTATTGCATCTCTCCCCAGCATTTGTCATATCTTTCCTTTCTTCTTTCCTCACCCTTTCCCCCCTTCTTCCCCCTTAACCTTAGCTGCAGAATAAAGGTCAAACATTTAT
>CAFUXE010000128.1:351134-366661 GCA_903364295.1 Serranus cabrilla | reverse complement strand
CATGAGAGGCAGTATATCCATTCATCTCCTCAATCATGACCTCATCTTATAGATTTGAGCCAATATGCCCCAGTGTGGCCCCCATCAGCTCAAGAGTGTAGAGGAATGTTCAATAAGTGACATGCATGATTGGCTCACGGAGGGGTCAATCCTGTCGGATGAGAGTGAAAGCTCCTCCGAACGAGGGGAAAAAGAGAACATCCCAGAGGAGGAGGTGATACTTTGATTTTTAATCAAGACGAGAGATTCAACAAATCTCTATTTAGGTCGACTAAATTTGGCATCGTAAGTTTAAAGGGGAGATTGAGAAAGCCATTTCCTTTTTCTGATAGGGCAGAAAACTCCGTGATTAAAAACAGGATCAAGTGTTATTTTGGATCACTTCTCCAAACCTGCCTTTGATGAAGTGATGCATTCTGCCGCAGGGCATAAAAAGTGACGGCGGAACTGAAATGCTCTGTCCAATCTCAGAGTCATCCTCCTCCACTCACTGACCATATAAATAGAAAAAGCAGTCCACTGCTGTGTTTGAGCACCTCTGACCCTGATAACAGCTCCCACGCATCGTGCCAGAGACTCCACGGAGGACCTGTGGTGTCCCAGTGTTAAAGCCGATCATGCAGACATGAGAGTCTTTCATAACTAACTAAGGTTGATGGCTGGATGGTCTTTTTTTTATGGCAACATTCCCATTAATCCCAAAGGGGCTCAGCGGGATTGATATCAGGGATGGTCACCAGGTCGTTTTATCTAAACACTCCAAGAATCTGGAGGATTTCTTCACCATGACACAGTGTGAAATATCTGTCCCTTTGGGGGTTTATTATAGTGGTATTTGTTATGGTGTGTAAAGATGTTCTCTGGCATCGAGGCTTTGATTCGACAGGTATTAACCCTCAAAAGACGAGCGTAGCATCGATGCAGCACTAGACATGTTTTTTACTGGAAGAATCAGCTCAACCTTGTTAAATATATAAAACTGTCTCTGTTTTACAACTCGTCTATGTAAAATGCGTAAAAACAACTAGTCCTATTTTATATATTTTGCTAAATATTGTACAAAAAGTATCCTAAATGTTTTTAACAATTATAAAATGTAGAAAATCATGCCTTTTTAAAAAAGCTGACATAAATCGACTACTGAAAGAAGCCATCAGACATGTGATTCATAAGTTACCAGATAAATACGCTGAGTAAAGGTTAGCAGCAGCTCGGCTGATGTCCTTTGTCCACCAAACAACGAAGGAGAAACACTGATTTTTGCTTCTTTCAGTGCTTTTACCAGTTTTACTTACCTAGTCCGTTTGTTTTGAAGAGGAGGAGACCTCTGTGGATAATTTGGCTTCCAGTAAAAATCTCCTGAAGGACAAACACTGAAGAAATCCTGACTGCAAGTACTACAAGGCTGCCGTTGGACTATATTGAAACTCCGTCTTTTGTTATTGTTTTGATGGAGAGACCCCACAGCGGCAGAAAATTACTTATTATGCGAGACCCTGTGAGAAGAATTGGTAACTATGCTTCGAATGTGCAGTGTGACATTAACTGTGATGGAAATTAGTGGAGGCAGCCACAAATATTGCTCTTCTGTTATTTACTCTTTTCAGCAAACTGTCAGTTAGCAGTACATACACATGCAAATGCCTTTGCATACATTTGTTTATGTCTTAACATGTAGACTTATGCAGATAAGTGGGGCCCTGGCTTCCTGCACAACATGAGATCTGCATTCCATCTGCACAAAAGTTCCCCGTGATCGGTTGTTCAGTTGTGGCAACAAGTGACTGCTGGAGTTTTGAAATATTCGTCCTTCAGGGAATCTGCTGCATGTTGTTATTGTTATTTTGTGTGTTTAAGGCAGGTGTGAGTGTGTTGCAGTTAATTCAATTATTGGTGCATTCAATAACATGAAGTGCATGTTGTTTTTGTCTTCTATCTATTAATGTATTTTTGTAGTATCAAAACAGGAGCGATGAGTCTTTAAATCGGCTCCTGGCTGTTTGGTGAATGTGTGTTTTGGCATACCTCAATACGAGCCTGAACTTATAACACTGATTACATTTAGTGGGATGATCTGAGATGATGATGATGATGAGAATTGGAATAGGGAGCGTATCCACGCCTCACTGCTCATATCACAGGCTTTACGTAGATTAAGAGCTCCCTCCAAAAATGTCGTCCAAAGTAATGAAATATGGATAGGGATCCAGAAAGTTGGAATAAAATGCACGTCTCTTTTCAGGACTTTAAAGTAATTCCCATGTCTCCTGCAGCAGCACCTCAATTTGAAGGCTCCGATATTTTTGGAAAACAGAGATCTGCACTGCACTGTTGAGAAGGAGGCAGCAGAAGATGTGAAGTGGTGATTACAGTCGTCTGGGGCTGCTGAATCATCGCTTGCTCTCTTGGCTGCTTCCCTAAGCAGCAATCTGCAAAATACAAACATCTCAAATAGCCCTCTTTGTATTTGAATCCAGAGATTAGCAGCGAACAGGGAGCAAAAGCATCAACCGTTTTATAAAGGTCACTCACCCACAGAGAAACACTGAGCTCAAGAGCCCCAAATACATCCCCAGAACAAGAGCGCCGAGCATCTCAGCGGAGCGAATTTAAACAAAGTGGAGCTGTGATTTATGTACGCTTTATGTTTGTGTTTGGCTCGTTGCTTCAAGGTTATTTGACAGACCTAGTAAGTTTCTCTTGTCTCTCCAAAATGTCTTATCACTTGAAGCTGCATCACTGTCAGATCAGAGCAGAGAAAGACGAGGAGTCTCGAAGGAGGGAAAAATCACTGAGTCGGAGTTTCTGTTGGAGACATGATATAGAGCGTCTGTATCTTAGTCTTTCAAGCTTGGTATCAAACACATTGTACGAGAGTCAGACTTTTAAAAACCCCTGGAACAGACCCTGTTCAAACCTGCCATTAACATCTTCTTGAGTGACCATTTATGATTGGATCCGTTTCCCTTCTCTATATGCAAATAAGTACTTATCATTTCCGTTTGCAAAGACCACCATTGTATTAGTAGTAACATCATACATATTGGTAATTTCTAGTACATTTTATGAATTTAAATGTTATTGTCTCAAGGGTGCTCTCACAATATGTATTTTCTGCCTCTATGTGTCTCAAAATCAAAACAAAAAACTGAGGTTTTTTAGCAGGAATCGATTTATACTCAGCTGTAACTTGGTCTCCAAAACAAATTAGGCAATTAAAACCCCATAAAAACACAACAAAATACAGATAAAACTTAAAAAATGCTGTTTTTCTGATGTTTTTTGGTAGATGTCCCGGAGTGGCTGGAAGCCCACCTGGAGCTGGAGTTAGAGTTTCTCTGATAACTTATGATCCAGATATTCAGGAGCGCCAGAGATCTGGGAATGAGCAGGCGGGTGGGCAGGTGTCACATCTGTGCAGAACACAGGAACAAAAACAACGGACACATCACCAATAAGTATGATAATACCATCCAAAACACAGGATTCACACCGTGTCCCAGCAGCGAGCGAGCGTCCGGCTATCGCGCCGCATCACTTTGTCCACACTGAATCTGTTAAAATCGCACTTTTACGTAAACAAACCACGTACCAAGCTGTGCCGAGACATAACCACTTCAGAGATGGGTGATTAGCCTACTTGCTGTTTCCCTACATTTGTGGTTTTAATCAGAAAATACACATTTTAGAATGATTTAGACTTGAAATGACAACAACAAATAGGTTGTTCAGGTCCCTGGAGGTCCCCCAGCTGCCACCTTATTTAGGTTTTTGTAATGAAATAAATAGGTTTATGATAAATAACTCTTCATTCAGCCTTTTGAATTTGTTCCTCGTCCATTTTGCCAAAACAAAAGTTCAGCTCAGATCTCAATCCATCCTCAATAAGCTGTCCTCTTGTCAATGGCAATGTGTCACTCTTCACCTTTTATTCGGGATAAGAACTGAACAGAGGTGACCTTTTTATTCACTGGTAGTCACAACTTCAAAGCTCTAATGCTAATGAGCAAACACTAGACTAGACTAACTGCTATTACAGCTCTGACAAGGGTTTGTTGTTTGACTTTCCCTTCCCTTCACTCTTCCCTTGTTGAGAAACAACACAGACCCGCAGAGTTCCTCTTGTCCTCGTGGCCGCCCGTCTGTTGTTTGATGGGGGTTGGGTTGTCCAAAGTTGCCTCTTAATCCTTCCTCCTCCCTTAACTCCCTTAAAGGATAATGACTCGAGCTGGAACCTCACTTGTGTCAAACTGGGCCCCAGACAAAGGCCGCTCTCTCAAACAGAGAAAGATTGATTTGATTGGACACCACCAGGGTGTGTTTGGGACTGATGCCTTATCTTGATGATGCTTGAGGGACGTGGGCGACAGTAATGACACCACAACAGGGGGCAGGGTGCCGGCGTTTCTGTTTGTGTGTGGTCCTCGTGACAGAGAAACAACTCTGGGCAGGACACTGGTTTGATACCAGAAGGGTCTCTCGGGATAGCTGTTGTCATTTCAAGGACATAAGTTAGGATGAGTAATCAGATTTGTCAGGCCTGATGTTTACTCGCCAATATGGGGCGTTTGTTAAGGCAGCAAAATACGACTCATGTTTATGTTGCTGACGTAGTAGTAATGACTGACGGCCATGTGGAGTGTAAATGGCGGATGTCGCACTTGGGTTGGATGGAGGGGAGGTGGATGGTCGAACAAACGGCTGACTTTCACCCAGGAAAATGGGGTTCCTGGGAAAACTACATTTTTAATGTAACTTATGTTTTTTTACGTAACTTACGTTTTTTAAAAATGTAACTTACGTTTTTTAACGCAACTTACGGGAGTCACTTCACCCTTGTAACTACTTCACTTCCGGCCTTAATGTACATTTATTTACTGTTTAAACTGTCTTTTCCAGGAAGTTTTTCACCCCAAACTTAGATCAGTGGTTTTATAGCCTAAATTCAAAGAAACCGCACCTTTTTTACAACCTCAAACCATACGTATATGTGTAATGTAAAACATTCTGCTGTACCGTGAGCCACTTTTGACGAACATGTCTTTATGGATGGTATTGACAGACAGGAGATCTTGTTGGTTCATCCCGGCTCATGGAGCAGGGGTCTGATGGATGAACAGGATATGAATATGTGTGTGAGAGATGCTGCACCTGGCTTTGCTCCGACATGTTTTTTACAGCCTGTAGACCGTGCGGCACGTCCTCTCACTCACATTTTTTCTCCTTGTTAATGTGCAGTAAGACAGGAAGGGAATGTAACAGTACACTCAGAATACTGTGTGACTAAGCATGATGAAACACTTTGCAATCATCAAAACAACTCAAAATAATAAAAAAAAAAATCCATGTTAAAACTGCCCTTTGAAAGCAATGTAACATGTGTGTGTTAACCCAACAATCCATTGTGAGATCATGAACTATTTCTACATTCAAGGCTGTTCAGGAGAGTCGAGTTTAATTTTGTGCTGCTCTTTTTCTTTTGTTTTTTTCTGTCACGACGTGTAGCACCTGCGCTTCAGGTTTCGCATCCTGCTATATTACAGGCTGAAGTGTGAATCCCAGGTTTTCCCCAGGTAATCCCACTGATGGAAAACACGGGAGATGGAGCCAGCTCTGTTTCTTCTGGGTTTCTTTCATTACGCCACTTAATTAAAAAGAGCAGAAAAGGATGGTTACAGGTAAGACCGGCACAGAGTCGTCATCAGCCTGGCTTTATTTACTCGAACAGTCAATCTGTTAGGGTTGGCCTGCCGGAGGGAGCACACTGTCTTCACGTCTGCACCATTTCATTCTTCTGCTCCTCCTCCTCCTCCTCCTCCTGCAGCCCAGGGTGATCCGGTGCAGCTATCTCTGTGCCTGAGATCAGAACGTTTAGTTAAAGGAGCGGCGTGATGGATGAAATGGGACGTGTGTGTAATGTGTGTCTTTGTGCACGCGTGTGGTCATTTTCAGTCGCAGTGGCTCTGATATTGGAAGTGACAGTGGTGAATGTTGCGGCGCTCTTGCAGAGCTTTTCTCATTGGAACAGAAGGAAATTCCTGACAGGAAGTTGGTTGTGACAGAAACCTTTCAGACCTGCTTCCTGAGAGAATACAATAAGATGAGGGAAAAATAATAATGGAAGATAAGTACAGAGAGCTGCAGGAGGAAGGAAGTGATGCAGCGGGACCATATGACCTTGTGGGTGGATCCGCATTAAGGAATGCCGGAGCGTGAGAGACATTAAGAGGTGTTACAGTATACAATCAGTCTGAGTCATGTAATGTGTGTTACGGCTTCTTTGATAACATGCATGTGTACGTGACGAGATGCAGGCCGTCATCAGCGTGTTTCAGACCAAATCATGGGCAGCAGAAGTTCTCCTGCAGGAAGAAAAAGCTGAAATATTGATTGCAAGCCACAGTTATCTCGACTTTTACTGAAAGTACACATTGCTGTACTTCGTTTCAGGTCAAATGCAGCCGTTATGCAAGAGTGTGAGCTTGTGTTTGGAGATTTGAACTTCCATAGATTTGAGTGGAGACTTGCTACTGAACCCTGTGGCTCTCATGCTGTCTGGTTTCTATATTTTTTCTCCCGTGTCAGTGTGGGTGCCAGTGTTGTTCCTATCTGCTCTGCTACTCATTTTGCTTTCTTTTTTTTTGCGTTTTTCCACTCCTGCGTTCTGTCTAACCTCGCACCATGTCGAGACCCAGCCAACCGTGGACGTCAGCTTATTTATAGATGTTGTAATCGCGGGCCTGATCTTATTCTGAAAGCTGAACAACAACAACGCTGTTGAGATCTACAAAGCAGAACAGCCCGCTGTGTTGTCGAGGCGTTGTTGATAGACATCACGATGAGATAATCTTGTGATCAGTGTTCGGCGTTCAGTCACATATCTATTAGTGCTAGGTGTCAAACCTCAATGATTTCTTTGTACTGAGTGAAATGTGTCTGGAGCATCAGAAACTGTCAAAAGCTGCTGTTGAATGTCTCGTTCAATTTGTAGTCTCGTTTTCTTGCAAATTTAATATTTTCTTATTTAGACTTTACTGATATTGCATCAGCAATTATAAAAACAAAAAAAACCCAAACAACAATAATAACCAGAGAGAAAAAGCCTCATTGCCTTTTGAGAACCATTCCCTTTAAAGTCAGTATTACTTTTAAAAAAGGGCTCTTTTTTTATTTATTTTTAATGATTTTTATGAACATGATTCCGACAGCAGAGTCGCTAGGGATGCACCATTATATATACAGGGCCATTTGTATATTATTACATATTCACACAAAATTTTCAATACACTCACTTTTACTTTTATATAAATCCTCATTTTCATATTTTTTTATTTAGATCTCATCCCATCTTTATTTTCTATTCTATTTGTTTATTCAACTCTTATTTCTCAGTTGGCCTGTTGTCTCGTCCATCACATTTCATTGGACCGCCGACCCTGTGCTAACCAACATATCAATGAATAATAAAACTGAAATTAAAATCAGAGCCAGTAAATAGAGAGGGTAGTACAAAGTCATATTTCTTTTATTGACTTTTTAAGTGCAGCATCCAAACACTCCCAATACCGTATAGAAAGTATAGAAAAGCCCACTCACCCTCACTAAAATTAGCATAGCTGTCATCATGTTTTATCTGCAGACTGCAGCTTTGGGCTATAAAAAGTCTTTCGTTTTGTTTTGAGCATTTAGATCGTCGACATTTATTTAATTTGAATTATTTGGCATAATGCTTGATAAAAGCCAAGGCATGTTACTTTGCCAGAAAACATAAATGACCATTTAAAGACATGAACCATTCTTTGTTTTTGCTGCATGAACAGAAGTCAGATCTGGTTAGTTCAGAGCTCTGGAATATTAAATCATCTTCGCCTTTCTTACCCTCAGATGTGCAGAAACTACAGTTCATGAACTTCTTTAAAATAAAAAAGTTAAATGATCAGTTGTCTTATCGTCCATTAGAAGCAGGTTAATAGTCCTGGCTGAAAAAAAATCCATATGTTAAGATAGATGGATCTTGCATGAAACTCGTTGCATAACCTGAGGCAGAGTGCACGATGCATTATGCATCACACCGAAAACATCTCATGGAAATCTTTAGGCTGCTGAAAACAGCATGGAGCAAACTTCTGCCAGCATTCATTAGCATGTTTGAGCGTTGGGGCTCGTTGGAGAGCTTCATTGTAATCTGCGTCTCTTTACCACGCTGGCTGATGATCGCCACTGGTGCGCAGGACTTGCCAGGGATTCACAGATGGTGCCATTTTTGTTTTTGCCCTGGCACAGATGGCAAAAGACGAGGACATTTTGGACTTTAAACACAGGAGCTGAGTGATTGGAAGAGGATTTGGCGCACAATTTAATTGTCTTGTTTGATTCAATGATTGACCCTTTTTTTTTGGCAGTTTGTGTTGTTGGAAATCAAGCGTGTGGTCAGAATTTGGCTAGAAAATTTAAGCTCTTTCATTCATGCATCTGGTTTTCTTTTTAATATTTTTTAAATGCATCATTGCCCACACATATATTACTCAGCTTTCTTTAAGTGCAACACCTCAAATATCTCACATTAGACGTCCACAGGAGATGTTGCTTTCTTGCACAGATGTTACTGAGGACACATCTGCCTGGTTTGTTTGAAAGATGTCGAGCTGGCTGCTTCTTGTGCCTTTTTGTGTCATCATTCATGCCGTCTGTGACCTAGTGTGTGTGTTGCCCCGAGGTGTCTTTCTGCAGGTTACAGTGCAAGCACGGGCATGTCACTCACACATTCCTCTGATGCTCCGAACACACACACGCACACACACACACACACGCAGCACAAGCGTTTCCTTTGCAGTTTGTTTCTCTGCGGCTTAAACTGAATACATTATTTACAATCTCGTCTTCAGGGCTTCTCTGACTCACTTCTTTTCACATTCTACAAGTGTGTTTGCAGCTCAGTGATGGAAAGCTCGCTGCCTGTGTCTGTGTGTGTTCATCTGCTCCGTACAGCACATGTCTCCAGATGGTTTATGTATGTTTGCAGTACCGTGTGCATGTGTGTAGTGGTAGTCACTGACAGAGGAAGTCTTCGGTTATCCTTGAGAATATATAAATTATGAGATTGGGAATTGGAGGCTTAAATCCCAGCTTTCTATCTGCGCTGAGCCTGTGGTCCACCAGGCCTGAGTGTTCTTCGTATCACTTTGTATATTTATGTTTTCGCAGAAAGTATACGGTTTGTGTGAGCGGGGGAGCAGGCTGGGCTTTGCTGGGACTTTGTAGTGAGGGATTTGATGTGTGCATTGCATGTGTAGGGGTCTTGGGAGAGATAGATCCGGACTTTACAGTGTGAAATGTGATACTGTGTCCCCTGGAGCTGGGAAAATATGAGAGAGAAAGTAAGAGGCCATGATGACAGAGACGGAGTTCATTGATGTTTGATTTCTTGATGAAAATGAAGAAGTATATATATATATTGTTTGTAGATTACCCAGGCGCGCTAAACTAATCCCTGATAAGATTTTAATCTTATCTTTTCGAAGCATTATGAGAAGTGGTTGGAAAATGTGAGTACATTTCACCCAAAAAAAAAAAAACTGAAAGAGAAAGGGAAAAAAAATGCAAGATTCTCATGCATACTGTGCATCAAACAAAGAAAAAGAAATCTGTCAAACAAAACCTCAACCTGTCAGTGCCGCTGCAACCGTTACTTTGCATAAGTGCAACACGGTGTGACAACTGACGCCAGCTAAACCCTAAACTGGAATGAATATTATTTCCACCACTTCATGTTTATTTCTGCTTGTACGGCTGCAGCAGCTCCAGCTGAGCCTCTCAGCGAGGAGCAAACACCTTCTTTCCCTCACAGCGAGAAGAGAAATGAGTCAGGAAGGGGTCGATAAAAGTTGGAGAACAGCGACGAAAGAAGTGGTGAAAAACCCACATCCTTTCAGAACAGGAGCATCCCTGCGGTTTACCCTTCATACTCCTCCCCAAAAAGCAGAAAAGTCTCCGATATTTGAGCCCAAAGTACTCTTACTACCAACCAGTTTTGATCTTGTACTGTAAGATGGATTTCCTGCCATTAGTTTTGTGTTCATAAGCTTGAATCCATCATAAATAACATGTCGAATCCAATGTTTTTGGCATTACCATTTTTTATTTTAAGGTAATATTAGCAGGCTGTTTGATAAGTCTGATGGATAGTCCATTGAAGGAAACTATGACCTCTGACCTTGAATGAAAATGGGTCTTTTTCTCACGTATTTCGAGTATGTTGACACCTATTCTATTTGAATATTTCTCCATACTGAACTCTCTATACCAACTTGTAATCGCAAACTTGGGCATGACTGGAAAGCTGAGACAATTTTGAATTCCACTGGTCCATTATTATTAATGTGGGATGATGTTAGTCCCCAGAGAACACATTTGACATTTTGGAGATTTCTGGAAGATTATATTTTTCAAACATCTTTTCCACCAAATCACAGCGTGGATGTTACACGGTGTTCCTCAAGGTTTTGGTGTTGTAATGTGGTATTTTATTGAGATTTTTTGACCATTTTTTATCCATTCTCAAGTAAAAAAAAATGTAAATTTAGCACTGAATTTTGGATGATATGTCTTGACAGCTTATTGAGTGTAATTGAGCATATTCAGGAATGGCTGTTATACCTTTATACTCCCATTATAATGTTCTGAGCCTATATACTATAAACCTACAGCATTTCAATAGACACCTAACCAGAGACCTGAGAACAAGTTGACACCGTGCTGAGCTGCATCTCAAATTATCCTTCAGGTTCCCATCTTTCACCTCTTCTTCGTGGCATCTACTGCTGACCTGCTCTCTCCACCTGAAGATCCTCTGCTCCCACTAAACATGACAAAAAACCACCCATGCTTACAACTGCAGGAACCCACTTATTCACACTAGTTGCTCATACTGTAGGGAAATGAAAGAAAACTAACGGCTGCCTGGAAGCAAATGAATCTAAAAGCTGCAATTTAGAGTTAATGGGCAAAAAACTTGCCAAATAATGAGCATGGGGCTTTTTATAAGGTCCTGGTGACAAGGCGTCCTTTTTACATGGGCACCTTATTAATGCCGTTGCATAAAGTCAGATTCCAATTACCCTGAGCGGAGCAGGTCAGTGCGAGTAAGTGGGTACACATTCTCAGCACAGGGTGACCCATTTGTCAACAGCCTTGACAGTGTGTGAGAGGAGTACGAGCTGTCACGGGCCTTTTTTAGATGGAAGCTGTGGAGGAGGAGGGAGATTTATTTGTGTGTGTGGAGGTGTTGGAGGAACGGGTGTTCGATCATGTGCATGTAACTCTGAGTGCATGATGGTGTGATTGTGTGGAAAGGTCAGACACTCGTGCACCGGGGACGTCTGTTTGTTAATCAGGGAGAATTGAGGTCAGTGTGTAGCTGTGATTGTCAGCGGGCTGCGGGTGCTGAGAGGTGTGGGTGGCACACAGCACGGGACCAAAATAAACACAAGAATCTCAATCGAACTAATTGAGAGCTCACCGTTGATCCTCACCAATGCTGCAACCGTTCTTAAAGCGTTTCTATCTGTTGTTGTTGTTGGATAGTGTTCAAATAAAACTTGCATAAGTGGGAACCTTGAATGACAATATTTAACTCGACTGCACTGAAGAGCTCGAGGCTTTGAAGCTTTTTTCATAACTTTGACAACTATTCTGTTTATTCTTTTAAAAAAATAATAATTCTGTCTGTTTATTCTGTTTAAACCCAGTATTTCTGCACAATTGCACAGTATATAGTATGATAAAATTTGCAGAATTAGATTCCAGTGTTGGCTCGGTGGATTGTGTCTGACTCAAACATATTCATATGCATTATGTATATATGTTTTATCTGTCAAAATATTCTGATTTAGTTCATGTTTGTTGGCACAAACAACCTTTTTGCTGCCGTTAAAAAAACAGTTTGATCTCCGTATTGCAGCACACAAAGGAAAGCATGGGGCAGACGAGCAGCACCTCACTATAACAAACTAGTTATATTCATTAAAGAAAGGAGATTTTATTAATTAATCTGATTAATCACTTCATTCAAATTGAGGATTTTTTAAATTCATATAGTGGATACACAATAGTAAATGACAGATTTTGAAGGTTAAGGACATTTTGAATAGAATAAAAGTAAGTAGGATAAATTTAGCATCTTTAAATAACCCGATAACCAGCTAAGACGGTGTCATCGGAAAACTTCTTTAAAATACCTGGCAGGTGATTGGATGAACCATTTGTCTAACAGCGTCCTTGATTAAATAATTCAGGAGAAGAGCTTAAACCTTCTGTACTGTTCTCTGCACTTCTGATATAACTGAGGCTACTGCAGCATCTACGCTGACCTCTTTAGGAGCCGCCATTGTTGTTTTGAACAACATAGCTGCCAGTAGCTACTCGCATTAGTCAGAACCTCCAGTTGTGTGTGATTGGAGCCTGGCGAGATGGATTTCTGATCTCATGATTCCACAATTCCCTCGTGATCTTATGATCTTGCGAAAATCTGGCTGCTGTGGGAGGTATGCAAGATATTTTGGGAAATATTCTTGTTTGCTTTCCTACTTCACATTCAGTGAGAAGATCTGCTTTAATATCTGTAAATTAAATATGAAGCAACCACCTGCTGTTGGTTGGTTTAGCTCAGGAAACACAGGAAAGCCTGCAAAGGAAACACACTTTGTTGGATGTTTGCGGCCTCATGCCAGATCGGCAGTGAAGGAACAACATGCAGATCAATGGAGAGATGCTCTGTTGGACGCTGCACACCAGTGGAGAGAGCAGAAATAGGGGGAGTCGGTCCGAGATGGTGAGAAGTACGAAAAGGCAGAGGGACGGAGATGGAAAAACAGAAAGAGGGCACTGTCTGTTCTCCAGCTAGAGGCCATTAGCACCTTCAGTTGGCAGTAATCCTGAACAGTGAGGAGCTGCAGTCTTCTCCCAGCAGCCCAGTCACGAAGCAGGAGGACGCAGTCAGAGACGGGGAAGTGAGACACAGATGAAGGCGCGGAGCGAAGGTGCGAAGCCTTAGATTTTGCATTTGCAAGCTCCAGTGAAGCCACAAAGGTGCTCCTCCCGTCCTCATTTAACCTGAGTGTGGTGTGGGCCAAGTTCACGAGAGGTCTGAGAAGACAAAGGCAGCTTTCTTTCTCTCGAGTTGATTCGAAGAAAAATGCAGCTTGTGTGAGGACTGGGCCGAGCCCGTTTGTCTGGAGAGACTCTCACAAATGTTTGGCTTTTGTAAGGCATCATTTTGAGAGTGTGTAATGAGAGGTTTGTCAGACAACACAAAGTGTGTGTTTGCTTGCAGCAGATGGAGATTGTCATGGGGATTGTTTCAGACCATATGTGTGTGTGTGTATGTATGCTTCTGTGTTGTGTGCGTTTACTCAATTTAAAGTATAAACCGGCGCTGAAACAGTGAATTGATTGTAAATCCTCTGTTCTGAAAGACATGACTCATAGTTACACATGCGTTCAGTGCAAGGTATATGCTTCAGCTAATTATTGTCATTATGGGTTATTCTGTTCGCTAATTTTCTTGATTTATCAAATAATTTCCCACCACAAGTTGCAATTGGTTGTTTTGAACTAACTGCCAGAAAGATATTTAATGTACTGTTATGTAAATGGGGGAAATCTTCCCATTTGAGAAGCTAGAATGAGACAATATTTGTAATTTTTTGCTTAAAAAAAAGACTTTTTTAATGAATAGATTCTCAAAATAGTTGAGTTTCAATGATCTGTGTACAAATGTGCAAGAATAAAAGCAAAACCCCAGATTTCTGACATTCGTTGCAGTTTTATTTCCTTTTTTCTTCTTTGTTGTTTTGGTTTCCGATTTGAAGGACTCGCTGATGAAGGATCGGGCTGCGGTCGACCGTCTCCTTGTGCTTTTAGGAATCTCATTTCTGTGCCAAATTTCACTTCTCTGTTTTTCATCATTTAGTCTTTGATTCAAGTCACATGCTTCACCCTCATTGATTACCCAGCATGCCGAGTGAATACCCACAGACAATTAGAAACCAAATCAGCAGCCAAACACAAATGCAGACATCATTTCAGTGTATAATAAACTGTTATTGTGTAGTTTAATATATGCACAGAGAGGACAGACAGTGCAACTTGTTCCCCATTGACAATAAAGCTTTGGATCTTGAGTGACTCATTGAGGACGTTATAGGCAGAGAACTGGACAAAGACAGCAAAGTAGGCCACGTCTGCCCACTGAAGGCAAATCGAGCCCCCTCATCTCTCTAAACCATCCATTCTCATAGAACTCACTGCTGAGAGAATAGATGCTCCACTTCATGTTTATCTGATAACATCTATTGTTCTCATATCAAGAGAGTGTGTGTGTGTTCATTCAGGGGTGTGACTGCGGATGAGCTAAGATCACAACTGTTACCAACTGAAGTTCAGCTTCTGAGAAACGTAGGAGGTATTCCAGGAAACTGCTGAATCTGTAACGGCTCAGTATTAATAGGTTTGCATGCAAAGAGGTGTGGAGTTAAAAATGCAGTGTAAAAATCAATAGCAGACAGCCAAGGAAGGGGAGGCAAACGATCAGCGTGTGTGGGGTTAATTTTTAATTCTGCTCTTTTTTGTTGTTGTGGTTTTGGATATGAACGTTAAATGATAATATTAAGCATTTTTAACCAATTAAAAGTTGTGTTTTATCTCCAAAAGTGTACAAAAATCAACCTGTGGGACGTAAAAATAAGAATATGACGAGGCTGATGGAGAAGTCGAAACCAGTGTGCAGGTGGGTGAGGGAGGTCATGTGACGGGGTAACTGCAGGTCAGGATCTAAAATGACAGCAGAGTTCGTCACCGGCAAGTGGAAGAGAGCCGAAAGAAAATGCCGAATCAGGTTAACGGCGTGACAGACGGGGAAAAACAGCAGCAGGCTCATCTAATTCATGCCAGTCATCTCCATCACCTCTGGTAATTAATATTCACACTGTATTCACAGACACCTCATGCTGAGATTGATAAAACTCCCTCAGGTCTTACATATGTGCGTGTGTGTTTAAGTGTGGGAAACAGGTGTGCGCTTCCTCATCTGTTTACATTGCTTGTGGCTGTGAGGAGAGGACAGTGTGTGTGTGTGTGTGTGTGTTGTTGTTTATACTGTGGAAGAAGCATCCGTGGTGCTGGCGACGACTCCAGCCCCTGTGGTGCAGCCTCTCCTACCTGCCACTTACGCTGCAGACTCCAGAGACCCAGAGACCCATTTAATGTGTGTGTGTGTCGCGTCAAAACATCGCTGCCGCTGCACACAATGGAGCCGCCTGCTATCAAAGCTGAGGGAGGGGTGGAGATGAAAGGATGAGAGACGGAGGTCTGGCTTCGTATGCAGAGAAAGAAAGAAAGAAAGAAAAGTAGCTTTCATGATGAGGTGTGTTTTCATGTTCCTTAAATGATGAAATTGAAAACGTCTCTGGGGCGATGAGAGGAGAAAATATGCAGGTGGTGAGGAGCAAGTCGGCACGAGTCTGGAGAGG
>CAFUXE010000128.1:337294-347456 GCA_903364295.1 Serranus cabrilla | reverse complement strand
TCCCCCTGACTGATGCTCATCATCCACAGCTATATTTCCCTGTAGGATCAGTTTTATGTCCCTGCAGAATCAGGAGATTGTAAACATAATGCTCAGAGACTGTGCAGCGCGTATTAAAATGTGGCAGAACATCACTTATCCATTCAATAATAAATCAATAAACCTGGCTCATAATGTCACTTTTTAATGCTGCGTAATGATACTCTAACCTAGCTGAATAAAGGTTACATAAACATATCAAATATTTTATTTTTGAGGTCAGCTTTTCCAGACTCTCCTTGTCCTTTAGTGCCACACCGGAGTCGTTCCTTCATCTTTTGTCCCTTGAGTTGCTGACCTTCTTTGAGTGTAAATTAACACATGAAAAGGCATCTCAGCGTTACCAAGCAACCAGGCCACTCTATTAACCTCTCTGTACATTTCTCTCGTCAACGTCTCAAATGAATGAATTATAGTGGGGATTCTGGATGAACACAAACATATGACTGTACATGTACAGTAGCTTATAATTAGTATAATATATAAGCACCATACAGAAGAATTCATCAGCAGCAGAAACTCCAAACACCAAAGTGACCGAACAGTTGAATGGACGCCTCTGTGCACCTACACACATCGTGAGAACAGTTATGCAGTGAGCCAAACATGCTGCCAATAAAAGTCCAAGACATGGAGTTTAAAGCAACTGTGAAAACAGAATTGGACCAAGAATTGATGAAAGTTCTGTATTTTCTTTCTTTCTTTTTTTGGACTTAAAACGTGTTTCTGCAAAGGTGCCGAAACAAACTCTGCCATCATTTCTCCATTCATACGGATCACATTGTAGTCCAGCATTGCAGTACGATAAGTGACGACAGCTGTGCGTGCATTCAGAACAATAATGGCAGAAGAACTACCTGTCGTGCTTTTTCTCGCTGTAGAGATTCTACAGACTCGAGCAAAGTTGTTATGTTGCAAAACCTGATTAGTTGCTGTCGGACTCAAGTGAGAGGTGTATTTCTGATGATACGTCCACTTCCTTTCTTCTAACCCGAGTGTTGGTCGCAGGTTCTCGAACAGTCTCACTAATTTAACGCCTCTGTTACTACCTCCAGAAGTGTTACAGAGCTGATATCACTTGGTCCCCCCATTATGCCGCTGGGACGTTCGGATTGAAGGCGAAACATCACAGAGGTGAAATATCACGGCTTGAAACGGCAGTCTGAAGAGGGCTACTGAGATCAAAAATCTCCAAGGTAGAAACCTTGCAATGTCACAATGTCATAAAATGCAACAAAAACGACTGGTGAGCACTAGTTCATATAGTGTAGTGTAGATAATGTACTTTTATTGAGTTTTCAAATAGTATTTTTTATTTTTCTTAAATTTTAGGTTTATCGTGACTAAAATCACCATGACGATAGTAATTTACTGGCACAGGCGTTCAGTTCCCCAGTGAGTTCAGTGAGTGTCCTGTTGTAAAATCCTTCCTGTCCGCCATGTTTGTTTAGCTTCAGCTTTCTCTTAATTAAATGCAGTGGCTGCTTCTTGGAGTCCAGAAGACAGAAGATAAGAATCGAAAAATGTTTACACAGGTCTATATTTCATTTGTGACCTGGAAATATTAATATTAGTCATTTATTTTAAAAGGTCAAGCATCCAGAATACTGTGATATCTAAAATACAGTGAGTGTACATTACCTAAATTCTTGTATTAGCATCAAATTAGCCGCCGAAAGCTAATAAGATGGCTAGTTTGGTTAGCAGTAAACTAATCACTGAAAACTTAAGGAATAACAAATCACCAATCACAAAATAGTAATAAATAATATAATATTGCTCTGACAGTGGAGTTTATTAAAGACATTTCTTAGTATTTTGAGATATTAACCACAAACTATATTGTACATTTAAAATAAAATGTATTGGAGGCTTAAGTTTGAAAAAGCTGTTTGTTTTACCTGAAACAAGACATTGTTTTCTCTAACAAAATGTGATGTGATTATTTTTACTGGATGTGTTTTTAATAGTATCCTGGGTGAAAGCAGCGTCCCATGTGCCCAGAGTTAGTAGATTATCTCCTACATTGCTGCTCAATCATTTTTTACTCCTCCCCAGACAGAAAAGCCATCAGTTTGGACAACAATCAGGTGCAATTAAAACCTCCGGCCTTGCTGACAGCAGTGTTTTAAGTTCTTTGGAGCAGATTCACTGTTCCAACAGACCACCTACTGTAGCACTGCGTCTGCCATGTGCTACAATTTAATGTGATTGCTGCTGCAGCACTAATACTTTCACATAACTCCACCACAGATCTCAAGCGAATTAGCCTCGAAATAATCAAAGATTGTAAAGCAGCAAAGCACACCGCAGGTTCTGCCGTCCTCTGCTCCGGCTGAGCAACTTCATACCTCAACTGTTGTCACTTATCTTGATAAGCAGTCTCATTAATTTTGTGGTGTAAACAAAGCATTGTAGATCCAATAAAGAGCTGCTTGCTGAGTGGAAGATAATATATAGCAAATTGGCTTTTCACTTCCAATTCTCTTTGCTTTACTGGCTAAAAGATGGAAAACCAGTACCAAGACACTTGAGTTTCTTAACTGCTTTTGTTATTATCGTTAATGTCTCTTTACCTAAATAAAAGAGCTAGTATTATTATTTTGTAAGCATAAATTGTATAAAAGACATAGTCACTGACTGTGACGGTTTGTGGACCTTAATATTGGCATTTTGTCGTCACCATCTTGGTTTTTGGAGCCAGTAGTGACAGAAGCGTTTTGCTAGCTTGATGCATCCGTTATTTAATGTTAACTGTGTCTTAGGGATGCTAATTTGACAAGAAATCAACCAAAATGTTCCAAAATAAAAGCTTTTATACATAACTTACGTTTCTTATGTAACTTACTGTAGTGATGTCACCCACGTAATTACTTCACTTCCAGCATTAACGTCCATTTATTTACTTTTTTAACTGTCTTTTATATCACCTAACCAGGAAGTTTTTTGCCCTAAACCTAGATCAATCTGTAGCATACATTCACTTTAACTGCAGCCTTTTTTACAACCGTGAACTGTACGTGTATGCATAATGACGTGTGCTATTTTTGGACTGCTCTGCTGTACCGTGACAAACTCCCTGTGTGTCATTACAGATGGGGGTTGGTTAAAATGAACATCATGCTGTATTGAAGAAGACTTGAAACCATTAACTGAGACATAAAATCATTTGAAAATGTTTCATGAGATGATAAATCAAGTGAGAAGTAAGGTAATTTTCTCATAGAATTCTATAGAATCACACTTATTTTGTGCCCCCTGCAGGTTATATGAAAGAATGCATGTTTAAGCCGCTCCTGCATTTCCTTGTCAGACCAGGAGGCTTCATCCACTTCTTTTATACAGTCAGAAATGCTATAAGTTACACCTGTAAGTCGAAATATCTGCTGTGAAAAAGGTGTTCTGCTTTTGAAATGTTAGAATTCTTCTTTAAGATCAATGAGCTTAATCTCATTCTAACAATCCATCATTGTTGTGTGTTGTGCATGCTTTTTAAGCCTCTGAGAGAAAAATAATGTACTGCACTGCAGGTGAAAAGAGTCCGGTTTCACAATATCTGGGAGGGATGGGGGGGCGGGTCTGCAGGCTTCTTAGTCTGCATAAAACATGTAAGCTCTTAAGCTGTTACATTGAATCGCTACATGAATGCCAATAGGCTAAGCTTCCTCAAGAAAGAAACAACAAAACGCTTTATCTCAAAAGGCCTCTCATGACAGAGGGAAGCAGATCAGGCCACTTTAGTGCTCTAATCAGCCCTTTATTTAATCTCGAAAATGTACTTCAATTTCCTGAAGGTTCACAGGCAGTTATCATTTGTTTTAGTATTGGCCCTTGTGATGTCTGCACGTGGGCATCGATGGGTAGCAGCATGCAGGGAATCCCCAAATCGAGGTTCCCTTTCTGTCTGTGTGACCTTGTAATCTGGAGAGGACTGGAACAGCAGCAGCAGCAGCAGCCGGGGGAGAAGCACCCATGTACAGCAAATTCACTAAACGTTTCCTCTCTTGCAAAATGTGGTTTAAAAACGGTCTGAAATCTCACTGTGCAATTAGATGTAAATGAAAACTCATCATTCCAACACACTGCCTGCCAACATACCTGTGTTATCATGTGTAACAAAGCCTGTTCACTCATCACTCTGCTATCTGCTGCACCTCTGCTGAACTCCATTAGCCTGGCAAATCATGTAAGAATCTATCCATGAATTATCACTTCATTAATGACAATATGCAAAGAGAGGGAGAGAACTTTCTGTGTTTGGGAAGCCTTGCTTCCCTTTCCTGCTCGTAATTTCACTGTTATCTGTCACAGACAGGTTTGTGAATAAAATAAAAATGCCTGATGCGGCTATGCAGAGCCTCCCTGAGGAAAGGTCACTGCTGATGAATTTCAATTACTCGTACGGCAGAAATTGGTGGTCGATTGTAATCTTGGTTCAAACGTAGTCAACAGCGTTTTGATTGGCAGCTCTGCGTGTGAAGGACGGGGTGTCGGGATGTCGGCGCTGCTTGGGAGGCAATTTTGGAATCAGTAGAACGCAGCTATGATGAAGTGTTTTGTTCGCTCTGCAACTCGCTGGTGAAAACTATAAGAAATGTATATCTATATATATATATGTTGTGCTTCTGTATTTTCTTGAAACTTCCTCTCAGAAAACTAGACGACAGACACAACATGTTTACTCACTGATGACTATCTTACAGGTTTATGCACCAGGCTGTTTTTTTCTATCTCCGTTATGTTTGATCAGATTAACTATACTGTGAATTTGCATTATGATGTGTGTGCATATGTGACGCTTCTTGTCCTTCAGATGCCCTCGCAATGCAAACAAAGATCTAAAGAGAAACGGAGATGAACAAATACAACACAGAGAAAACCATGCATACTTTTTTCCTAACATCCTCTGCAGCCGTGTAGTAAAACTTTCAGTGGTATCATTATCACCTTGCTGCAGTGTTACAATACTGTTAAATCCCCCCTGCACACTGAGCCTGTACAGTGGAGCAGTGCAGAGCTCGCTTTGCCGTTATCCTTAATGAGTGTAGTAAATCAGGCAGGATGCTCACAGATGCAGCATGTTAAATCACAATAAGCTCTTTGTACAGGAAGTTACAAAGGAGCTTCCACTTGCTCGGCCCAGTGATTGAACAACTTCTGGTAAACAGCACAGACGCAGGGAAATAACAAAGACAACATACAAATGGTGGTAATATTTAGCTCTGGTGAGGATCCTGCAGATGAGTCTGTTTAGACCTGGAGAAGGGAGGGAGGGAGGGAGGGAGGGGTCGGTGGGCAGCAGCAGATGGATGAGGATATGAGTACTCTGTAGGATCCTAACTGCATGTGTCCGTGGTGGACCGGCTTCAAATGCTGCTGAGTTGACAAAGCTGGTGAAGGTTTTTCATTTCCCTGAGACTGTCAACCCCAAAAACCCTCTGCACTGTAAGAGTAATGATTTTTCTTTTCTTTTTTTAAGAATTTCATTCACAATGTGTTATTTCAAGTAAATATTAACCTGTGCAAATAATATACAAATTAGTATGTAGACTTAAGTGGAACATATGATCTTTACCAACAAACTCAGGGATCTGCTAACTTGACTAACAAAAAAAGCCACTTGTTGGCCAAAAAATGAAAAAAAAACTTATTTTGAGCCTTAAAATGAAGATAAATCCGCCTACTAATTTTGAAGTAGCCTACCAGCATTAGTAATAGGTCACAGTGAGCATTTATTAATATGATTTTGTCAGAAAGTGCAAAAGAAAGGCTGGACACTGGAGAAATATGGGGACATAATCAGGACATTCTCAAACTCAAAACTAGACCTGAGATTGGCAATGTTGAAATAAGGCTCCATGCAGACCATAGACTTTGGTTGGCTATGATGCACTTTTTAGTTAACTAAAACATGTTTTAATGCTGCATAAAAGCTATACACATTTACAACTGAAGAATAGAAATGTCTTTGGACCTACAGCAATGCTGAATGACATGAAATGTAAAGAAATAACCGTCGCAGCCACAGGGAGCCACTGCAGATGGCCTGAAGAGCCACCTGTGCTCTGGACTCTGCGGGTGGCCTGTCCCTGCTCTAACCCTGTGAACGCTCCTTCTCTTGCTTAATCTGGTTAAAGTTTGATGCATATCAAATCTCCACTTGCTGATGATTCAGCATTTCCCCTACTGACTAAACTAAAGCCTGGCACCTGCAAATTATAGATAACAATACTATTCTAGTTAACTCAGCTGCATCAGGTCCATCCGTTCATTATTTCATATGTTATCAGTTGCTCCCTCAGACTTTTGCTTGGCTGAATACTTGATGGTTGTTGTTTATATGTGCATCCATATTTCCCAGTATGCCTGGCTAATCAACATTTCTGATTAGTGAGGTGATGGGGGAGGTGATGTCCTTGTGTAATTTGTGGGAGCTAACACAATTAGCATGCAGAGCATATAGGACCGCCCGGCTCTGGCTCTCCTGTGGGACTTTTCAAGCACTCTTGGGGCCCCTGATGTAGCTATGGGGGCCCTATGCTTGGAGCCGGCTCTGTCTCAGGGTGGAAGAATAACTAGGTCTTCCATTGTTTAATGCAGAAATGTTATTCGAGCCGCGGTTGAGCTGGATTCGTCACTGCAGGGGGAAATTGTTTGTTTGAATTAAAGGAGCTCTGTTTTGTGTTTTTCCCTCCCTCTGCTCCAAAAGCCCTCAACAGCTGTTCTGACCCTGGTTCCCCCTCCATGCCCTTGTAACACCCACACGCTCCAGCCTGCTATGTCAAAGCAGCCACTCCGCAGCTGGATTTTTATTTTCCCTTTTTGAAGGACATTGAGTACCACACTCTGCACTTTTCTCTCTCTCCGCAATTAAGCAAAAGCCCAACAAAAGCCTTTATTGTCCTTGGAGAGATGTGAGTAATGCTCTGACTTTGGGCATAGTTTTCTATCATTGAAACAAGGCCCCTGAATTTCATATACTATCTCTAAACAGTGTAAACACAAAATGTTGTTTAGAGAATGGGAGGTGGGTGCTGAGAAGCTGGGAAGTGTTTGCCAAAGTGATGCTGGTTTGGGCAAAAGTCGACTTCCTGGCCGTCTCCAGGAACCAGGCCTTCCAGCTCCCCACAGAGGGAGGTAATGACAGGGGCCGAGGGCCCGGCCCTGGCAGGTCCTCCCTTAAACACTGATGTGGTGCTGCTGCCGGAACTACTGCTTCTGTAGCTGCTGGTTGAAGGCTTACAAGGTTTTCTGCGCTCCACAGGGAGCTGTAAAGTCAACCACATGAAGAGATAACACAACAGAGGACGAAAATAGCCCAACGGTGCTTCACTCACCTATCAAACTCATTTTGGTACTTCCTCCGTTTCATTTCAGTTTCTCTCCGAAGTTGAGTGGGAATGTGTGTGTGTGTGGGAAGGAGATCTACATACTAGTGCTAAGATCTTTTTAAAGCTGCATTACAAGTCAGAATTCATACAAACATTGACGTCACCCGTTGGTTTGTGGACGGCTGCTTTGAAGCCTTCAGCTCTACATTTTCACCATCACCGTCTTGATTTAAAGCGCTGTGTTGTTTTCTTTTCAACCAGTACATGTGCACACTGGATCTGCCAATCATAAGGCACCACACCCTAAATCCTACTGTACTTTATCGTCCATTTTACTCTAAGCTGGACCCTAATTAATACATTAACATCATGCTGTATTGAAGGAGACTTGAGACTAACGATTGAGTCCATAAACTCATTATAAGAATGTTTACTGAGGTAATAAATCAACTGAGAGGGGTCATGTTTCTATTGACTTGCAGCCAAACTGACTCGTTTTTGCAGCTGGCGGAAGCTCCCCCTGCTGGTCATTACAAAGAATGCAGCTTTAAGACACTGGCCTCACTGCTCGGCCTCAGAGGTTTCCGCTTAAAGTGAATCTGGCTCCACTTTAGCCAAAGACAGCAGAAGTAGACACTTCCTTTCCAAGAGACTTTGCGATTAAGTAAAGTAAACCTGGAGTTTGTCTGACTCTTTGAGAAGCGCTTTGAGATGGTCGTCTCATGAAGCCTTGGATTGTGGCTGAGGCATCTTTCCACTAGTGGCTCTTTTGTACAGTTACGCAGCAGATTGAGCTCCACATCCTCTCAAATGTTTGTTTTTACACCAAAGAACTCTTGAGGATCGTGTTGCATGAGATAACATTCAATGTGTTGATTGTTTTGGGCCTCCTGCATCCTTCGTCTAAGACGAGAAAAAGGGACAGCCTGAGAAATGATGCTGGTCATAGGTGATATCAAGATAGCAGTATTGGTTGTTTTATCAAAAAATACTGTGGTAGATTTAGGACTTTGCCATTGTCCTCCTTCTCTTTTCACCTTCACGTGACCTTTAGCAACAATAGCATGTCCTTGCTAGGAGAGATAAGTTAAGTGAATGTGGCAGCGAGGGCTTTTTAGTGAAACTGGGTCAGCTTGTATCCAGGCCTGGATATCAGCGTGGGTTTCTTACGCATACTTCGTCAGTTTCACCTCCCCTCCTGCTGTTCACTTCTCTCCCAGGGAATCCTTACTCCCCCTCTTCTCGGTAGAGGAGTGAGGCCAGACCTAAAAATAGGAACCGTTCTCCCTGTTCTTCCTTTGCATGTTAAACGCCCTCTTTCATCCTAAATAGACCCCCTAGTTTTGCATCCACGTCTTTTAGCATCAATCCACCGAGTCCCCTCAGTGCAAGATGGTCCTGATGCTCCTCACTGCAGTCCTGTCAGTCAGGCTTTCCGGGCAAACACAAAGGTCACCTTCACCCAGAGCTCTTCTGCAAAGTGGGCACATTGAAGCACTGTGCTCCCGTGTCCTCCGCCCTCCCTCCACTGTGCATTCACACAAACACACCCACTTCCTCCCATGTCCTACATTTGTCTCCACTACTGGGGGGAAAAGCTAATGAAACTGTTATTCATCTACTGTATTCAGCTGAGATCTGCTCCCAGCTCTTGTTAGCTGTCGCTGGTGCGCCCCAACCAGTGGGAGAGGAAGCGTCCTTTACTTAAGCAAAAGTAGCAATTACAGATCATGAAAATGCATTATTATAAAAATTGCATTCAAATTTCTCATTGTGCAGAATGGCCCTTGGCAGTGTTAACTGTATTATTACATATTACATAATAGGATTATTATTACTGATGCATTCATGTGTAAGCAGTATTTTAGTGCTGTGGATTGAGCTGGAACTAATTTCTATTTGGTTGGGTATCATATTTTACAGGCAAACTTTTTTTTTTTTGTATCATAATATATATGCAATAGAATAAAAAGTGCATATACCTCAGTAATGTACGCATTTAGCTTCCGTTAACTGGTATGTTAATGTTTTAGAGGTAGTATAAGAAATTCAAGGCACGGTCCAAGTGTGCTTAACCAATTAAGTGCAATGGGGAATGATTATCTAATAGGAAAGAGCTGTGCAAGAAGATCAAAGAGGAAGGGGTGCAGATACCACACCAGAGTTTTTTGTTTTTTTTTCCACTGGCATTGGAACAGTCCGTGAGTTGGTTTGCCAGCCTCTTGACGAGACAGAAGGAGCCCAGCCAAGGATCAGGCTCACGGGGATTATTTATAGAGTTGAGTGGGCTTCACGGACGCAGGCGTGGAATGTGTCAGAGAGAAAATGCATCATTGATCAAAGCCTGCTCAGAGATGTAGTCTTATTTTTGCCAAAAAGCCGAGCAGAGACGGGGGTTTGGAAGAAAACAATAGCCTTTACCAAAGGCTCCGTGTGTGCTGTGCTATAGTAAGCTCGCCTGCTCTGCTGCCCACACAGAGTCCTCTGCACCTACACAGGTGACTGGACTTCACTGAACACTCGCCAATTTTAGCCTTCTGCTCCTCTTTCTCTACTCCAGAATCTAAATAGTTTCTCAGCTCGGGATGTTTAAAATACATACGTGGTGGGTGTTTATAGAGTGCTGCACCTGGAGGCAGGTGTGTACCTCCACCGTAATGTGTGTGGTGTGTGTGTGTAGGTGTACGTGAGGAGGTGTGGGAGGGTGAAGAAACTCTTTTAGGCTTGTGTCACTTTGTCAGTATTGATTATGGATCTTGTGGTTTGTCCCTATGTGACGTTCTCTTAAATGG
>CAFUXE010000128.1:320390-336585 GCA_903364295.1 Serranus cabrilla | reverse complement strand
AGAGGTCCTGCACAAAGTTTCATTGGAAGTGGATCAGAGAGAGGCCACATCTGGCAGCGTTGCATAAAAGAGCCACTGCAACATTCTCACATCCTGTTCTAAGTGAGCTGTAGTCCCACACACACACACACACAGAAACACAGGAGGATAGCCAAATTTCCACATCCTGTGTGTGTGTGTGTGCCTGTACCCATAAGAATTCCTCTGGCTTCCCCTTTTGTTGTGCCCAAAGCTCAGGCAGACGATCCATCGTGAGCGAGTTCAAAACAGCTGCCTCTGTCAGATATTATTGAGGAAGTGATAGATCATCCCCCACAGGGTGGAAACGTTCAGCACACCGCTAGTCTGACCTTAATTGTTTCCCAGTATCAATCTCATCTCTTTACTGGTGCTATATGAAGGGACGTATGGAGAGAGGGAGACGAGGCTGACACACCTTCTCATTCAATGGTTTTCTTCTTCACAGTAGCCTTTTTTTTTGCTTTGATGTCTCAAAAACATTAAGAAGGCAAGAAATTCCTCAAATGATCTCCTGACAGGACACACCTGTTAACTGAAACCATTCCAGGTGAGCAGCTCATGAATCTGACTGACAGAAGTGTGCAAAGCTGTCATCAAAACAAGAGGTCGCTACTTTAAAGAATGTAAAATGTACAAAATATTCTGGTTTGTTGAAACTTTTTGGGTTTTTTCATACTTTTGATGTCTTCAGTATTAATCTGCATTGTTAAAAAATAATAAAAATATAGAAAAAACAATGATTGAGAAGGTGTGTATCATCAAAGCGATATAAAATTCACTATTGTATATATTTTTCTATATCGTGTGTTGAAAACCAGGAGCTGAACTGCAACATTTACGTCCTTTAGATGCTTCTTTACTTTCTGATCTTGACCATGAGAGCTAGATTTTGTAAGCCTCTGCTTTAAAACTGCGCTGGCAGCAACAACAACCACACATTAATGAAGTGGACCAGCTAATTGATTGCCAATCACAGAGTTAAACACGTTACCAGCTGTCTGTTGGGCCGACTAGTTTTGAAAGGGCCACGGCAAAAAGGAGAAGCTCCAACTCGAACAAAGTCGCCACTTACTTCGACCAATAGCGTAACTTCATCACTCGCTCAGTGACTCAGCGACAGACTTTCGTGTTTGGGGCTGGCTCCGGCCCTCGCCGTGTCCGGCCAAAAAAGAAAAACAAATTCAGAATCCAAAATGCAAAGATGGTGTGACAGAGACAAACACAAAGTCGCAGAGCAAACAACAGAGAAAGGACGAGCAGTGGAGAGACGGACTGATGCTGAGTCTCAGGTGTTAAAAGCCCAAATGTGTCAACTATTTTCCTTTTCATCGGTCATCAAATGGGCAAACACACTCTCATGTCACATCCTCCACATCTTTGGCAAACACAGCAGCAGATCCGGCGCCTGTCGCTGAAAACCATTCGGGGAAATGAGAAAACACCGAGGTAATGAACGTAATGAGAGGAATGCTTGGAGATCAGACAACACTGCTTAATTAAAGCAATGCAGACCATGAGGGAGTATTAAACATAGTTATATCTGATAGGAGTGGATGAGTGCCTCCAGTAGTGAAAGCTGTGAGGGACTTGGCACGCAGCTTTCAGTTTGTTAGCATAAGGCTGTTGTCGGTTAAAAACCCTGCAACTCCAATTTTATTGACTCTCATGATTTTATTGGAGTTGGAAGGAGACTCGGTTGTCCATGTGCTGTGAAATTCAATTAGTCTTTGGCTCTTTGGAAAAATGAGCAAAGCCTCATGTATGATGTTCAAAGCACAGGATGCTCAAACTGACATAACTGAGACACAAGCACCCATCGTTTATACAGGAAGTAACTAACCCATGCCTAAAACCAAAATAATAAATCTCTTGTCCCCTTTGGTGCCTTTAGTTTTATCGCAAAACTTTCTCAAACTACTTTTTGTCCCAATCTCTTGGACATTAAAACACCATTGTGCAGCGGTCCCGAGTGCAGCTTAAAGTCGTGAAAACTTCGGATGCTTTAGGAGATAAAGAATTTCATCTGACAGCAACAATGTGCCATTTCATGAATTATTTTATCCACAGTTCCTGACAGTGCCATGGGTGCCTGCGTCCTTAGATTTATGGGTGGCCCCGGTGAGAGTTGAACCCTGTAATCTTGGCAGATTCTGTTCTGGGACACTCAGACACATTAGACGCAGAGCTTGTGCCGAGCAGGAATAGTCAATGGAGGACGTGTGGGATAGAAATAATGAATATGAGCTGATAAAACAACCTTCAAACATCCTCCGCTAAACCAGGGAAAACACATTCAGCAGGAGATTGAGAGGGAATCCAGGGACAAACAACCCCTTCCTGTGTCTCCCCCCCTCCCATATACAAGGATTATTGTGTTATTATTTAACACTGCTTCTGCAGATTTACCAACATGACCTGACAGTCACACAATCACTTAGAGTGGGAGCTGAGATTGACGGCGGACAAGTTGCCTACGGAAAAGGACGAGCGCAGGCTGATAAGACAAGAAGCTGACCGCGAGGAAATGTTGAACTGGATGTGACTTGACCCTTCAAAACAAGAGTCTCTGTTTCTCTTCCTGTCTGTGTCTCTCTGCCTCATGCTTAGCAACAAGCATGCACCCATGAACACACGCAAGCTCACCTGAACTGAGCTTATGAAATACAGTTCTGCAGGAAATAATTGGCCCCATTGGTGACGCGAGGCAATGGAAAGCATGAGGAAAGCAGCTGGGGAGAACGAGGGCGGTGTGATGGAGAATCCACAGGAGAGCCTGACATTAGCGTGCATGTGTGTGCGTGCGTGTGCGTGTGTGTGTGTGCATTCAAATGTGCAGAGAACTCAGAAAGGTGTGATATGATTTATGGCCAAACCTGTAGCTGTGAATGTCCGGAGCGCTCTCATGACCGATAGTGGAAATAAATTGACTCTTTAACACGAATGCTTTGTGACTGAATTATCTGAGCTGGACGGCGGCACTTGGCGCTTTTCTTGTGTAGCTCCACAGCTCGATAGCATTGACCTCCACTCTCTCTGTGGGCCAGTAATTAGTGAGACTGTTTGGTGCTCTTTAGCTTGTTCAGAGTTCTCCAGGGGATTTCCACTTATTATCGGAGCAGGGAGAGAGTGTTTACAGCAGAGCCGGAGCTTTACGTTCAAGGTACAAAGGACCACCTGGATGAGGATGTAAATGCATTTGTGCGCTGGGACAAACAGGAGCGCCTCGTCTCCTGTCAAACCGTCTGATTTTCTTCTCACACATTATGTGCATGTCCTGCGAAACTTGCACAAAGCTGGTGTGATGAGCTGCATGATGTGCAGCTGAGAGTACCGCTGTGAGAACCAAAGCAGTCGCCCACATGAGAGATTACAATGACAAACGGTGACAGGCCCGACTTCTCTCTCCCCCTGACTCTCTTTCCCTCATCTGTCTCTTTTTATTCTCTCCATCCCTCCCTCGCCTCTCCTATTTTCCAAAATCTGTATTCAATTCGAAGATGCTTTATGAGCATGACAGATAACCATTCTGTGTTGCGAAGGCAAAATGATACTGACTTTGAATTTATCTCTCCATCCCTCTTCTTCTTCTTCTTCTTCTTCTCTCTCTTTTCCCCTTATGAGAATTTAGTTTTCCAATTTGATTTCATTCGCTTTATTGGCGTTGAGGTTGCACAGCATCGCCAAAACATCTAAACAAATTAAGTTGAATTTAAGCTCATTAAACTTGCTCTCTTTCTCAATTTCCCGTCAATTTGCCCTTCTATCACTCTCTCGTGCATATAGCATACATCCGTTTTAGGATGTCTCTTTGCTCCTAGATTTAGGGAAGTAGAGTCCGTTAGAGGCTGAATTATGTCTGCCCTGAGCTCTTTGTGGCAGGATTCAGATGTCAGTTTGTGTAACCATCTTAGATGTTGGAAGTGTGGTGTCTCGGGGTAGTGGTGGGAGCCCAGTCTCAAGGAGGAGGAGGAGGAGGAGGAGGAGGTGTTCTGATCCGATGATGACCTCCCACCTACCTCGTCCAAGCACACTGGGGCTTGCTGAGCTGTGAAATCCTTTTAGGAAAAAGCCAGAACTCCTTGGCTCTTCATGTCTGCTGCTTCTGCCGATGAGGACTCCTCTGCTGCACCCGTCTCCCCTCCTCCACCCTCCATTCGACTCTTTCTAGGGGAGATAATCGGGCCGAAGCATCCTGCACTGTCCTCTGATAGATGTTCCTCACAAACAATACACATCACCTTCACTTGCTTATTTAGTTTGTGCAGGAGAGTTGCAAGGACAAATTTTTTTATCTTCTTTGACCGTTCATGATGTGAGGACATCATCTTGGGCTATAGGAAACACAAATCCTAACAATTTTATCCCCTTTTCCTGAAATTTCTTGAGAAAACAGTTAATAAATGAATCAACAACAACAAAAATCATCAGCTCTATTGTGCAGAATTTCCTTCACTTGTTTCATTATGTTTCTTGTGTTGCTTATAAAAGTTAGGCCGTAATTTATGCCTGTCATGGTAACTACTTTTGTTGGATAATATATTGTCTATATATTGTTATTGCAATATAATATATCATTGTAATTTTAAGACCATTTTATGCCACTGATATGAAAATAGAAGCATAATAATGCATGTACTGTACTGTACTATTCATTTTCATTAAGGGGGCTAAATGTTGCTGACGTATGAAAACACAGCAGGTGATATAATACTATATATGGACATGACCTCAATAGCTTTATATAACTAGATATTGTAATTATTATGGCCGGCCCACCTGCCTGTTTTACGAGGATTCATGGAAAACAGACTTAAATAAAAATTGGTATGGAAATTTAAATAGTGTAAATAATTCAACCTGGAGACAGTGAATCATGGTTTAATTTCTCATCCAGACAGGAAACACTTACAAGAACGACAGCTACTGTGATGAAAATCATTAATCTGATCTGATTAGAGGGGAAGATATTTTTGCCCTGACTGTAATATCACAGATTGAAAAAGTAATTAGTTACACAAATTAAAACAGGGCACTTTGACGGTGACGCTTTACCATAAAACTGTAGTGAGCATGTGTCTTTGTGATGTCTGTGTGTTTGATTTTTCACGGTTTGACGTGTCAATATGTGCATTTGATGTGTAATGTGGCGTGTCTGTGACTAGTTGTTTATCAGGGTGCTGTATATGTGTGTAGACACTGATCCTATGGTCCCATAGCATACATGCGGGCAAACACAACTCATATACTGTGAGTCACATCTTGCAGAGCACGTCATCAAGAGGGCTCTGCTCTGTTCTGCCTTCATTCCCCATTACCCACGCTCCCCTGTTGCCTTATTCACAGATTCACGTTGCACACATAAATGACACAGTAGCTCTGTGGGCGAGAGGAACTGAGCCGTGCCTGACTACCTTCTGCAGACCCCTTTTTTTAGAGTTGAGATATGATAGGAGCGAGTGGCAGGCAGCCAAGCCGGCCGTGACGAGGAGGTGGGATGGTTTGAGGTTTGGTGGGATGGGGAGGAAGTGGGCCAGTGGGTAGTGAAAGAGGCAGTATGTCCAGAGTCCCACAGGAAGACCTTCAGGCTAGAGATTCATCCTCCATGTGTTCAAAAACAGGTTGAGCAGCTCATGCTAACCTCTGACAGTCCCGAGGCTGAGCGCTCCAGCTGTTGATGTTGTGTTTTTCAGTGTGGGCAAGAGGACTCTTTAGCTTTGCTTGTGCTTTCTGACATAACAAGAGATCAAGCAGCTGAGGAAGCCCTCGGGGGTTTCTGTTAGGGTGCTTGCGTTGCACCCACACAAACATGCACTCTCCGGAGATGAAGCAGTTTTTCTGATAGGGCTGCATTCCAGGACGCGGAGCAGACTGGGGGAGTGCAGGAAATCCAACCAGATGTATATTAGTTTTAGAGATGATATTTCCATAAAACTGTAAATAGAATGATTATAAAATTATACAAAGATGGAAAATCTATGAAAATAGCTTGTCCATTATGCCCTGCAGTACTATTTTAGAGAATTATTGTTCTGGCATACTCCACTCAGTGGGGCACTGCAGTGTAACAAGCAACCCGAGAGCTCATGTTGCATTAATTGCCTCCCTGGAGTTAAGTTCCCCATGTCGTACTGCTCATGGCGCCCAGCGTCAGGGTGTGACAGCATTGACGGGAGTTAGAGCGAGTGTGACATACCACTGCCCTTCAGAGGATGTTGGGGGACTTGTCTCACAGCCTGCCCCGTCCCCGGCAGGTTCACCCTTCCATCAGGGAGTGTTTGACCCAGCCCGGGGCGGCCGGCGTCACCACAGGAAAGGGGTGGGGGAGGTGTGGAGGACTACTGAAATATCCGCACATTACTGCAGCAGCAGCAGCAGCAACAGGCAGCCGAGCCAGAAGCACTCCATCACACACACACAGATAAACAGAAATACTGACATCTCTACCAGGAAAGACCCCAGGGGCTGTGAAAAAATGGTGAGAGAGAGCAACAGGAGTGTGGTCGATTACGGGGAGAAAAAGACAGCTGCCTGAAGTCAAATACAGAGGCTGACGTGTTTGGGCTAAAAATTATTTGTTATAAGGAAATTTAAGTATTTGGTAAATTATGATTGAAAATAGGTTGTTTTTCTGTTTGTTTTTTTGGCCTTGACCTGTTATCTATGCATAAATCTATAGCACACATACCATTGATCCTACATGTGCAAGGATCACCAGCCATTGGATATGGAATTTAAAGGAACATTGTGTAAGATTTAGCCAGATTTTTAGTTTAGAAAATTATTAAAATAAACTAAAATATTGACAGAATGTGAAGAAGTGATAGAGTTGATGTTAAAGACATGTTTGTATTGTGTTGCAGAGATATCTACTGAAATTAGCATGCTAGCCAGTTAGCATGCTAGCCAGTTAGCCTCTGTCTAGTAATACCACTTGTGGCTCGAGAGGCTTTACTGAATCACTTTAGCATCCAGTCTGCCTTCTTACTTACATAAGGAGAAATACTGACACTGCTACTTATTTTTCCAAATTGCACCTTTAATTTCAATAATACAGTTTAGTTTCAGTAGTCTGTGAAATGACCCCTAACAGGCACATTTGTTTCCAAATTTGGATCCAAGCATCATGTCATCCTACCTGCCTGTCCAGCTAATTGTAACAGCATGTTAATGAGACACAAGATTACCCTCACAATCTTTGACCCGCTGTTGCTGAAACACTTCCCTAAAGAAGGCCTGGAAACAATCAGACCTGAACAGATCTCCCCTTCTTGCCACTTGCTCAGTCTGCTTTCTGTCTCACAGAGCTTTCTTCACAAATCCCCAATACCCCAGTCATTGCAGACATCCATCTGGTTTGGTTTTTGCAAACAGCAGAAGAACAAACCAGATGAGAGACCAGCTGTCTTTTTTTTAGGACTGTTTTAGAAGTAGGCTAGAGTCGTTAACCGTAGTTTTCTCTCTCATGAGGCGAAGGGAGCAGCCTAGTGAAATAAAAGAGCACGACATTTAGGTTGAAATGTGATCTCTTGATTACGGCTTCCAGTTTTATCTCCCCTCTACAAGCGCTATGATGGGTTGGGGCGGATGATTTGTTGGATGAATCAGGAGCATGACCAAATGAGACAAAGACAGGGTTAGCATCAATGCTGTGGTCTGTTTGCCTCTCATGAGAAGTGGTTGACAATTTCTTTTCACTCCAAGGTTACCTCTGAGAAAGAGCTGGAATTCTATTATCCTCCAGCTGAACCAACAGCACCTTCCTTACCCTCGGTCTTGGAAAGGGTAGGCACATTAACATATGCCTGTGGGTCTTGGCACTAGCTCTCCCAACAATTGCATGCAAGTACATCTCGAGGGGAAGGGGGGAATAAATGCTTGAATAAATGTATTTTAACACATAGTGAGCAACCCTTTTGACCTGGCTGGCCCCTGCATCATCAGGCCACAGCACACATCTGCTGTGAGACCAGTAAAGGCTCCATTTTGAAGGTATTTTCCACATTAAAGATTAATTTATATCTCTATTACAGTTTACAGATTCGTGAATTATGATATTGAGTACTTATGTGCAGGGGAAAGAGATAGAGGTCGTAAAACAAGGGCGAAACCGGGGAGCGATGATCATGTCATATCTTCAGCTTTGCATCAAGTGGTGCTCATTAATCGTGATGAGGTGCCGGGTGTCATCTGCCTCTGACCGTCAGGTGGAAGATGGATGGTCGTGAGGGATTTCACTGTGACTAGAGTTGAGCCATGCTCAGGAGAGATCCATCAGACCTGTGCAGGCAGTCACTGTCTTCGGGGGGAAGACATACTCACACCTCTGAAGCCCTGGGGTCTTGTGCTCTTTCTTCAAAGTAAAACAAACATGCATGGAAGGAGGAAAACCCAAATTAGCTGTAATTCTTCCATTTATTTAAATTGTAGATGTTGCATGCGATCACTTGTATGCAACTGTGGTTTTAACTGATTTCACCAAATGATTTTGTATAAAGCATGTCTGCTTTATTAGATAGTGACAGAGATAGACAGGAGAGGCAGGGGATGACATGCTGCAAAGGGCCCTTTGCTCACCCCGGGGCCACTGCAGTAAGGACGCAGCCCTGTTTTCCATCTGAGATTAAGCAATGAAACTCTCAAAGGCATTATGTCTGGGATCTTTGATATGTAACAATAATTTGCGGATTGGTTTAGTTGTGGTATGCATTATTCAACAAGCCTATTTTCTGAACACTTAACCAGGCCATCTGCATTCAGGCTGTCTAGCTAACCACAGTCTCGAATGAAAATAGGGCAATGCTGTCTGTCTGCTTTCTGCCAGCTAGACTTGCGACCTAAAAGCTGCAAAAGTTCATTCATGTCATGGCAGGTGGTGTGTGGCGCATCTGTTTTACTACTTTCACAAGTTTTGCCTTGGTTGAAGAGAGAGACCGTCTCCTCAGAGCTTCAACAAACATTACGCTGTCTGTGGGACCAGCTGGCATGAAATGTATTTATGAGAGGTTGCCCACAGGATGAATATTTAACCACATCTCATTTGCATTTATAACGTAACTTGAAATGGATTGTAAAGCCCTTAACTTTGTTTGAGAGATGAAACCATTGTGACTTGAGCCAAGCCAAAATTGCATCTCCAGTTTTGTACCCTGTCATTACTGCAAGCAGTCCTGTTTTAAAAAAAGAAACAGACCTCATGCATTACAGTACATTACGACTTGTCTCAGGGGAAAGCCCCAGAAGTTACTCTGCCTTCACATGAAGTTATGCAATTTAAAACATGAGCAGAATAATTAGACAAGGAGATGTGCATTTAAAAATAAGCATATAATTACATTTGATGCTTTTTGCTCGGCATAAATATATCATAATATGACTGATTGTTGTTCTTCCGCCATTTGAACCATCAAATGTCCAAAACCCGGTGTTGTGCCCATTCACCACTGTAGACCATCTCCATAACATGGGCCCCAGCATGTTGGCTCACTGCCGGGGAGAAAAAAATATTTCCACTAAGCAGCTGATAACTGGTTGTTTAATGGCAGCCCGTTAATATAATCTGTCATGTTTATGCATTCAGAAACTCAGCACAGTTTTACTAATGGGAACATTATATTACGTCCATCTACATTTTAGCATAATAACAGTTTCTGTTTAGATTTTGGATTTGTTTTTTTAGGATTTAATGTGTATTTATCTATCTAGCCATAAAGCCACTCTGATGAAATGACTAACTCAGCCTTTTGTCTCCTTTCCCTTCGTCTGTACAGTATAAACTCACAATTGTTTCCTGATTTCAGATGAAAAGTGTAACCAAGAAATCTTTCTCTCCTCCATCCCTCCCCCACCCTTTTTCTGTTTTCAGGATGGCTCCAAACAGAGGCAGGTGAGGAAGAAGACAGTGTCCTTCAGCTCAATGCCAAGTGACCGCAAGATCAACAGCACAGCTGCTTGCATGGCCTTCATGATGGAGGGTTGTGAGATGAAGAAAGTGCGCTCCAACTCACGTATGTACAACCGTTACTTCCTGCTGGATCCAGACATGCACTGGCTGCGTTGGGAGCCCTCCAAGAAAGATTCAGAGAAGGCCAAACTGGAGATCAAGGGCATTAAGGAGGTCCGTTTGGGAAAGAAAACTCCAGTTCTGCGCAGTAACGGTCTGTCAGATCAGTTCCCGGATGAATGCGCCTTCTCAATCATCTATGGGGACAACTATGAGTCCTTAGATTTGGTAGCCAGCACAGCAGATGTTGTCAGCACCTGGGTCATGGGCCTGAGGTATCTTGTGTCTTATGGACGGCACACCGTAGACATGGTGGAACCCAGCCAACCAAGTCTACGAACATCTTGGATTGGCTCAGTGTTTGAGCTAGCAGATATGGAAAAGATCGGACACATAGACCTGTTCAGGGCCACCCAGATAATCAAGGGGCTCAACCCTGGAATGAAAGAGTCTAGGATAGAGCTGAAGTTCAAGGAACTCCAGAAAGCTAAAGACCAATACGGAGAGGCAATTAACATGGACACCTTTGTGGAGGCCTACTGCGAGCTCTGCACACGACCAGAGATCTTCTTCCTACTGGTACAGTTCTCCAGTAACAAGGAGTACCTGGACAGTAAAGATCTGATGCTGTTTGTGGAGGTGGAGCAGGGTGTGGAAGGCGTAACGGAGGACATGTGCAGGGATATTGTTCAGAAATTTGAGCCATCCGCAGAAGGCAGGGAGAGAGCTTACCTCTCCATTGATGGCTTTACACACTACCTCCTCTCCTCCGAATGCCACATCTTTGACCCCCAGCACAAACGTGTGTGCCAGGATATGACTCAGCCTCTGTCCCACTACTACATCAACTCGTCACATAATGCCTCACTTCTGGAAGACCATTTCTGGGGCTCATCAGACATCAGCAGCTACATCAGAGCCCTTAGAATGGGTTGTCGCAGCATTGAGATCATTGTATGGGATGGCCCTGACAATGAACCAGTGGTGTATGTGGGCAGTTCTGTAGCCTCCCATCTGGCTTTCTCTAAAGTCCTAGACATTATAAACCAATATGCGTTCGAGAGCTCAGAGTATCCTCTGATTCTCTGCTTAGTGACCCACTGCTGCATCCCCCAGCAGAGGGTCATGGCACAGCATATGAAGAAGATTCTGGGGGATAAGCTGCATGCTGAACCCCCCAACAAGGAGGACAACTACCTACCCTCCCCTGAGAAACTCAAAGGTAAAATCCTCATCAAGGGTAAGAGGCTAAACCCCAACTGCACTGACACTGAGGGTGATGTGACGGATGAGGAGGAGGGGCTCGAAATGTCTCGAAGAGTGGGAGCTGATGAGAAGGACCACCTAAATGGCTTGGGCTACAAGAGACTCAGACTGTGCAGGGAGCTCTCTGATCTTGTATCACTCTGCAAGTCTGTCCAGTTTAGGGACTTTGAGATCTCTAAGAGAGACCAAAAATACTGGGAGATTTGCTCCTTCAATGAGGTAGATGCAAACAGGTTTGCCAATGAGTTCCCAGAGGAATTCGTCTGTTACAACAAGCGCTTTATCTCCAGAGTATATCCCACACCCATGAGAATCGATGCCAGCAACATGAACCCCCAGGATTTCTGGAAGTGTGGCTGCCAGATTGTGGCCATGAACTACCAGACGCCAGGCCTGATGATGGACCTCAACCTAGGCTGGTTCAGGCAAAATGGCAACTGTGGGTATGTTTTGCGGCCAGCCATCATGAGGGAGGAGGTGTCCTACTTCAGTGCCAATGCTCGAGACTCTCTACCAGGAGTGTCTGCCCAGCTTCTTCACATCAAAGTCATCAGTGGGCAGAATCTGCCCAAGCCTCGTGGCTCTGCAGCCAAGGGTGATGTGGTGGAGCCCTACATATATGTGGAGATCCACGGCATCCCAGCTGACTGTGCTGAGCAAAGAACCAAGACTGTGTCCCAGAATGGTGACAACCCTATTTTTGATGAGAGCTTTGAATTCCAGATCAATCTACCGGAACTTGCAGTGCTGCGCTTTGTGGTGTTGGATGACGACTACATTGGAGACGAGTTCATTGGCCAGTACACCATCCCCTTTGAGTGCCTACAGCCAGGCTATAGACATGTCCCCCTGCAGTCTCTGACAGGAGAGTTCCTCCCCAACACAACCCTGTTTGTCCATGTAGCCATCACCAACAGGCGAGGGGGAGGAAAGGCACATAAGAGGGGTCTGTCTGTCAGGAAGGGTAGAAAGGCCCGAGAGTACACCACCACCAAGACCACAGGGATCAAAGTAGTGGACGAGCTCTTCAGAGCTTCCACGCAGCCCCTCAGGGAGGCCACAGACCTCAGAGAAAATGTGCAGGTAAGGAAGTACACACTGAAGTATTTATAAAGCATAACCATAAAACTATTACCTCTATTTATAATGGCACATTGGGCTGTGTAGAGCAGGAACTTGTCCTTTTTACATGCTGGTAGAATATTTATGAAGTTGATCATGCAGAACAAGTTAACAACGAATTGTATGCCTCTTTGAGTTCAGTTCAGATTTTTATAGCCCCTCAAGGGGAAACGTGATTTGCAGTAGAGGGGAAAATGCATACACAACATGCAAAAGGACATTTAATCATGACAGTTACAGAAACCAACCCAATGAAAAAAATATTTATCTGATGAATACATTTGGATGCCCTCTTGCCCATGACAGAGTTCTCCACCAGTTACTCTGTCATCTCTGTTTCTTAGAGCTACACTTTAAATGAGTACAGCACTTAACCCTGGTAGATAGCAGGATCATTAGAATTAATGCCCATTGTCTGCAGACCCTGAATATACTAAGCATTCTCCATGGTAGTTTGCACATTATACCTTATGTAACAGAAGATTCACTAACTTTAATGGTTATCTGAATATTGCGTTTAGGTTAAGATATTTAAAGACAGAATGCCTTTCCCACCAAACAACACTGCATAACTTTTTATTGCTTCAGTCGGTCCAAACTAATTTGTTTTTGGTTGGATTCTTCTCGCTTGATGTTGTGGATAGAAGCTTGTCGCTAATTGTACTCTATTAATGGTGCAGAAGAAAATGTAATAAAGTGACATCGCTGTACAATTATGAGTTTATGAATAGTGTAATCATTAATGAGGGGCAATTACTGCCCAGGGGAAAGGACCGGGTTGCTAGGCACTTAGTGCACTACTTAAAAACTGCTCTAGATGAGCAAATGAAGATTAGAAACCATGCTGTACATTTGGCCGAGGACCAGTACCAGAAGCCTTTTGGTGCATGTGTCATTTTGTTTGTGATGACTGAAGGGTGTGATACGAAGCTTGTCTCATTTACTTGGTCCTGCAAATTACAACACAGGGAGAGCCAGTAAGCCTTTTAAATGCCACGTTGTGTGTTGTTTGGTTATCACTTCAGAGTGGCAGGCTCTTGTCCCCTTCTGACAGCTAACAACATAAAAAATAATCTCACTGTACACTTTCAACTGTTGACACGACTCCATCAACAAGGTTTTGTCAACCAAGGGGGAAAGCAGACATATCTGCTGAGCTCATTTTTAATTTGCTCTGTCAGATGTGTCTGGTTCTTACAGACTCTGGCCAACCTGGCCCCTGAACTGACTAATGACAAATGTTTATATCTAATACAGAGGAGGTTTGGTATGTCCACTTCACGAAACTCAGATCAGACTGTCAAACTAGGCAGCACTGATCAAGTATCAATCAGGATTAGGTTATTGAAGCCATATTATAGCCAAATTCAATTTATTTTGTTTCTTAAAAATGCATGTAAAACGTAGGCCTTGGCAGTCTCACTGTCTTTCCAGTCATCTTCTCTGATTTCCTGCATTAACCTGATATATCCAGTTTAACCTGGTAAATGCATGACTGACAATGTTGGAAGGATGCAGCCCTGACAAAATCCAATATATAATGTTCATGTCTATTTTAGGACGACGTGAAATAAGACAGACTCATGTGTTCCTCCTGACGCTAATGTAGCACACTCCTTTTTGTTTATCCAGGTCATAAATACCAAGGTCTGTCCGTCTGTCTTCAGTAAGCAGTAACCTCAGTCTAATGGCACAGCAAACAAAAGACCAGACCAAACTAAATAAGCAGAGATGCGATTAGAGATCCTGTGGCATGCTGTCATACATATTTCAGTTGTGGGAATAGGCAAAGCTCCGGAGGACATTACTTTTCTCTCCAAGACCATAATACAGGAAGAAATATGTTTGTGTTCCCGAGGCAGAATTTATCCTGTAATTTTCAATGTAATTACAATTACAGCGTGAATGGCATGAGAGGAAGCTAATTTCAGTGAAATCATTGGAAATAAACGTGTGAACACAAGCAGATAATGAACAATCCTCTTGACCAGAGCGTGTTTCTTCACAAGGCGAAAGATTATAATATTTGGCTCAATCAAAGTGTTGCTTGTTTGAATAATCAAAATTAGTGACAAATAGATACCTCAGCAGTTTGTCGTGAGTCAGCACAGGAGCATCTCATGAATAAGTCATGAAATGTGGCTCACTGTGTAGTCAGCCCTGTAAATCTGACACAGACTTTAACTAATCCTAACTCTATGTTTCATTGGAAACTAGAAGGGTACTTGGAGAGCGCAGACCTCCATCAAAGCTGTATCCAATCTCACAATGTTGGGGAAGGGAAAACAGTAGAGTATCCGCTTGAATATCCGTTCTGTGCTCCGGATCTGCTCCTGATTCTTCCTTGGCCCATGCCACATCCTTTCCCCCAAGTTTCATAAAAATCAGGCCAGTAGTTTTTCCATAACCCTGCTGAAAAACAGACAAACAAACGAACAAACAAATAAACCAAAGCCATAAGTCCTTGGCCGAGGTTATCATCACAGACATGTCACGCGTCACATCTGACACTCCAATTTGTTCTGTAACTTTGAATCATCTCTCATCATAAAATGGCTTTGAAAACAAATCCACAGGCTTGTATATAAAAAAAAAATGGCAGTAAGCGATTGAATATGAATCTGTGTCTTTTAACCTGATCAAACAACACCGGCGCCACAGCCGCTCCCCGAACCACAATATCCTCAGGTTTGAAATGTTAATTTCTCTTTTTGAAATAGAGATAAAAGTTGATTAATAAAATGAAAGCGGGGAAGTTGAGAGGAAAGCTTTAAAAAGGGTAAATGAATAAAAAGGCCTTTGCCTTTTTAAATGTAAAAAAAAATTGACAGTTGTGAGCTCTTTGTAGAGGCCAGCTGTGCGGCACCTGGTGCCTTTAATCTGCAGGGTGCTGCAGGGCAGGAGCGGGGCCAGTGGCCCTCAACCCACAAGGCCAACTCTGGAAACTTTCCACTTCATGACTAGACTTTTAACAGGAGAAAGAAATGCCTTTTGTACACAAAACCCCTAGATATGGCACATAACCTTGGCCATGAAAGCATTTACACACACGCTTTAGTCAAAAGCGTTATTTCACCTCACTGAGCTCTAATCCGACACCTTTTGTCCTTAACCTGGAAAGCTATCAGTCTGCTTTGAATAAGTGTGATTGACTTTTAAGGAGACAGAGGAGATTCATGAACATTGACCAGTGGGCAGATATGATAGGTTGCCATGTTTTATATGTGGATCCAGGCAGCAAATCAATTATTTCTGTTGGAGACTTGAATGAAGTCCTTTCCAGAGTGCTGCTGCCCATGAACCTTAAGTGTTGATGGAGGTGGAGGAGAGCTGCCAGCCTGGAGTTTCTTTTTATTTGCTGAACAGTGTGTGTCTTTCCATCATAGGCACATTCACCACCACTCAATACTGTGAGCCAGAGAGAAGAGGAGCACAGATTGAGGCAGTAAGAGAGAGAGAGAGAGGAGCAAACAGAAACAAAAGCCGTGTTGTAACCGGACACGGCGCTCTCATTTTGGGGAATTTGGAAGGGGGGTTAAGTGGGGGGAGGGAGTAATTAAAAACACAAGCCTCTCATTGGTGTTTTTTTAACACGGAAAACGGTATGGCCTTTATTGCACAACAATAATTGAAAAGCATGCGGTGCTGTACACATGTGCAGAGTTATACAAAGCTTAATGAATGCTAATAACTTCAGCTCAGACCACACTGAGACATAAACAGGCTCATAGTTCTCACACACACACACGCACAATCACACACCGGGTTTTAATCCAGAGCCCCAAA
>CAFUXE010000128.1:271818-317437 GCA_903364295.1 Serranus cabrilla | reverse complement strand
TGAGAGATCAGAACATGCCGTCTCAGGTCAGGCCAATACAAATGCTCCTGTGTGTTGAATCTTATCCGTGATTGGCAGGTTTAAAGTGATGTTTTATCTTAATAAAACGATGTACATACATTAACCTTTGGTATGGTCTTGAGGCTTGGGCCTCTGTTGAGTGTTTGGTTCCCAGTGATTGGCCTGCTGGCACACTCTCCGCTCAAGAACAGAGGAGCCAGTGTGTGTGTGTGTGTGTGCGCATGTGTTTAAATGCATGTGACTTCATCGCTGCCAACAGCGGCCATTTACTGTAGAATATCAGTGTGCAGTGCGTGTCCTCAATCACCCCCATGTGGGCTGCAGCCAGCCAGCGTTGTAACCCTGAGCTGAACAAAGCGTCCGCACACTGGAACTCTGTTTTCAGCTCATGTGCACACATCGCCGAGCATTTATGTGCAGCAAACGCACACAAGTATGTCCCTTTTATTGACTCTTGTTCCCTTAACACTGAGAATAAATGGACCCAAGATTCTTGAACATAAAACAGCCATTGTGTTTGACATTCACTCTGTTTTTACTGGTGTTGGTTTTTATTATTTTCTATGGATAAATGAACAAATGCAACATTCTGTTGATGTGTTTGCAGCTTTGCTTATATGGCACTTTAAAAAAGGTCTCAGTCAAACGCTACTGTCAGTTTAGTCAGAGCTTCTTTTAAGACTCACTCTTTTGCACATCACCACAGAAACAAAGCAAAGGTGTTACATGTTGCATTCACGACCGATTTGCACCTTGTTTTACTTTCACTGTTGCTACAACTCTCACCAACACACACAACTCACAGCGCTCACATCCATTTGTGGGTTTGGTGAAGATTTTTTTTAATTCCCTCTTTATTTAATCAGCCAGTCTAATTGAGATTGGCGTCTCTTTTTTCAACAGAGAACAAAAACATTCCCGAAAAACACAATTGGCAAAACAGAAACAACACAATAAAATAATGAATGAGAAGCAAACACAAAACAACTCAGATAATGAAGCTTTAAAATCACCAGTTCGAATGCTCCACTTTAGTTTGAGGGCTGTTTGCTGTAAATCCATCTAAAAAGTGCCTGTAACAAGTTTTACCAACATAGTAGTTACTGGCTTGTTTATTGTAGCTGGTAGTTTTGAATTAGAGAAAACATGTGAGGTAGTTTGGAAGCCTAATATATGTACTTAATCTGCATCAGAAACTGTCCCCTGTCCTAAATGAGCTCACTTTACAGGATGTTCACACTCAGACCAGTTCTCATAAGGACAGCAGAACAAGAAAAGGCATGCACACGCACACTCCGTCTACTTCCTGTCTCCCTGCTAACAAGAGGTGTGAAACTTCATTAGCCTCGTCCTCGGTGCTGCAGGGCAGCTCCAGCTGCTCCTCCGCAGCCTGTGAGACGGCGTTCAGGGCTCAAACTGCACAGTGTTGTGTTAGTCAGGTGCAAAATTAGACGTGGAGATACAAAGTTGCGTTATAGAAATACTTAACTGATCCCAGGATGATATTGCTTTGTTACAGTTGCTGCTGTATAAGAATAGAGAAAAGAAAGTAAGTCTTCAGTAAATAAATGTATAAACAAGTAATAATATGTCATTTACCAAATCAAATTACATTTCACCCATTAAGTCATAATACATTTTTAAAAATCATGATTTTTTCTCACAATTAATTGCACTTTTATAGCATACAGCATAGCGTGGAGGAAGGTATTTGGAGTATTTTAAAGTCAAAAGGCTCAATTCCAAGTCACAAATCCATGTGGAGTCTATTTTTATTTTATGGGTTTTCTGGGTTGTTGCTGATTTGAGTCCAAGTCATGTGTCCCCAGTCCCCATCCCTGCCTAAAAGCTGGAAGAAATTCTCAGTTGTAACCCTGTTTTTTTGGCATTTTTGCTCAAACTTGAACTTTTTTGAACAATGAATCAATTATCAGCATTTCCTCTTCATAGACTTAATGATTATTCCTGAAAAATCACCTACATACAGAAGTGGTGTTACTGTATGTAGATATAGAGTGAAAGTTCAGTTTATGTAGTCGACTGTAGATACGTCCAGTAGACTTTGCTCACTAGTGTTAAATCCTGGAGTTATTGGGCTGTAACACCAAACAGAGTTTATAATCTAGTTTTCACATGTTTTTAATCAAGCTTACTCTTATTATTGCATACAAGGCAAAACAAATCTGGACTATGTTGTTTACACCATTCATTAGTAAGAATCAGTTTCACCCAATGAAAGTAATCAAATAAAGACATTTTCAAGTCAGCTATGTTGAGCTAATTGGGTTAAAGCTGAATTGTTTGCGTGCTTGTATCTGACATCAGATCTGTTATCTGTTCTGATAGACGTCTCTCAGTATTTTGTGGTGTTTCTTCACGTGTGACCTTTTCAGGTGCGATCCTTCGATGTGATGCTAATTAACCACACGTCTCCTTTTGTCTTCTAGATGATCCAAACCAGCAGAACACTGATCGAGTCGGCTGACGTCGTCTACTCCAAGCTCACACAAGCACAACGGGCAGGTACGCTGCATTATGGGATTAGCACAGCATCAAAATCCTTGTTCATCCTCAGCATTTTCTACACCGCAGAGCATTACGACTGAATGAGTAATCCAGGTTGATATGTTGCTTTCCTACATCTCAGGATGATACCAAGCAGGAAAAGGTAGATATCTCTGCTACTGCAAGGGAAATGACTCCATCACACACAAATTAAATTACTTACTGGCATATTTCTTCTAACTTTATTATGAAAAATAAGGTTACAAAGCAGCATAAATCCATCGGAGGAGCTGAATGTTTTCAGCTGCTCTCCTTTTTCGGTCCGGATGAATCATGCACTGCAAGAACGCACATCTGCAGCCTTCAAACGTATTGTGTGTCATGAGCGCGGTGGATCCGCTGCTGCAGCTTCTCCATCAACATCCACAGCAGCGGCTGCTGTCGACAGAGCGGGCCTTCATCAGTGAGTCAGCGCAGAGTAGTTATCATGTCAGTGGGCAGGTGAAAACAATCACACAAACAGGGCCACGGGGAGAAAGAGGACAGAGAGCGTGCGCAGTGTGGAGGGAGAGAAAGGATGGCATTAAAGAAGAGCTTGGTAAATAGTGTTTTTTTTTAAAAAAAAGGGTGCTTGATGTAGGAGGTCCGGCCTTTTAAGCTGCGATGATAAGATTCCCCATATTAAGATCATTAGGAGAAAACGACTTCAAATCCTGTGGCTCATCTTCTGCAGCCTCTTTCACATTCAGCGCTAATTGTTCCTCATTTGCTTTGCTTCTCTGCCGCGCAGCAGTGCCTCCGCTGAAGAGCCCCTCAAACACGAGCATGGCGTTTGAATACCGACGTCTTCATTTCGCATGTTAAAACCTCACATCTCTGCAGTGAGGCGACCTAAAGACATGAAATGTGAAGCCTAAATATTCTGGCCCTGTTGTGGAGCTTGTAATGGCGGCTGTAAACATGGGAAGCAGTTTGTTGTTTGTGTGTTGTTGTGAGTGAATCCAAAGTAGACATGCAAGGCTCACTCACTGGCACATGCCAGCCCAGTATCCTGAGGCCGATAAGCCAATTTAAGCCCGCTATGCCCAGCATTACTCCCTGGTGTCACACAGAGGCAAGCATATGCTTCCCTCACCCCCGCCACAACACGCCAAGCTGATACTCGTGCTGTGGAATTACCCGGGGACGGAGGCTGAACGCTGGGGCTTCAATCACGGAGCTGTCCCCCGGCTCCGAGGTTCCCCGGCCCCGAGCTGGAAGACTCTTCAAAGGCGATGACTGCAGAGTTAAGCAGAGCTTAAACCCCACACAGCCGCACTCACAGCGCTGCTGGTAGCGGCGTACCAGAGGCTGCTGTCTGCTGAAAAACTTGTGTTTGAAATGTCAAATATTCAGGAGCTACAGTAAAAAAAAAGAAGCTGTTTCATGCCGCAGAGTATCCTTGTTTAAGGTAATTAATTTTGAAAGGGCCCCAAAAGCCCAGGGGTTGAAGCATTTTCTACATATAATCCTCACAATCCAATTGAACATGAAAACACCTAAATTTGGAGTTACAGGGTTTTCACTTAAGTGCAGTGTTATGTAAGGATGATACAATGAGTCAGAGGGGTTGAGTGACAGCCCTGAAGGGCCTCAGCTGCATGCCAAACATAGCACTTTCCCTATCACACACTCCCACTCCCCTGCCCCCGGCGCTCACACACATGCCTCGGTCCAAACCCCCGCCATTCTCAAATACATAACCGCCATGTCTGTTTGTTCGTGCTTCCAGACGTCCGTCGTCGTTCTGATAGCGATACGTGAGCCTGAAAAGAAGGAAATGTAAAGTACAAATTTCAGCTTTTTCTCCAACATAATGTAATTTTCCGACAGGCTGCCAGGGAAATAGATCAGCCCCAGCGCTGTTTACCAAAATCCAATTACCTACTTTTTTATGTGTAAGGGGGAAAAAAACATAAGGTAACCTATTGCCTCGAACTAAATTGGGATATAACAATTCTAAACTTTTAATAAAATGTAACCTTGTTGCCCCGGGGGAATATAAAGTAAGATCAGTTAAGAATACAGAGCAGAATGAGTCCAACAGCGGAGTTAAATATCGTCCCTTCTGGATAATAGAAGCAGAAATGAATTTGTATCTGTGCCTGCAATGCTTGAATATCAATTAAGAGCTTTTTCAAGAAAAAAAAGCTTGATGGGGAAATTATCATGCTTGATACTGCCTTCATGAGTAAACATTTTTAGATCTGCCATAATAATCTCCCCCCTGCATTAATAAAGTCATTATTTTCCAATATTAATGCAGACACTTATGTCCCGCTCCTCCACTCAGCGTGCTCTTTGTCCCTCCATCTGCTTCCCGTCTCATCGGGTCCCTGTTTATAGATGCAGAATTCTTTCATGATCGTCCATTAAGTTTAGTTTTAACTGTTTGGGTTCGTGCAAATGGAATATTGAATGCATGCTATATATCCATATTATCACAAAGTTATTCTACTCCGGCTCCCATAGCCAGACTTATTTCCTCCGTCGTATTATCATTCTGCTATAGGGGAAAGAGAAGCTCCGGCTTGTTTGTATTTCCTGAAATCGATCATAATATTCTCGGGCCCGGGATGCAGAGACAGTGTCTCTTGCAGAATAGATAGCAGAGATACAGAAAGCTGCTTTGAAAGCAGAGCTTTGCAAGCTGCTATTTACTTCACACTAGAGGAAGCTGAACTACAGTAAAGCTGTAATAGAGAGAAAATCAAGTTTGGTCAACAAACGCTGCGAGAAAAAGTGAAATGCTGATGTCGGGTTATTTATTAATATGTATTTAAAGCCATTTATTCGGATGTATTAAGAATCTTTATATGTTTTTGTTAGTGTGCGACAGTATTTATGTGTCCTTGTGTCTTTGTTTCCACACCAAATATCCTAATAATTCAGAATGATGTAATCAGTAGTAGACCTTGGTGGGGGAGGTAATGCTGCTATCTGTTGCTGCCTGATTCAGCAGCATTACTTTGCTCCACATTGATGTGGATTTCCATGTTTTACTTTCGAACTAGAAACAATCTCTACACAAATATAAAAGCACCAGCAAGCTACGAGTTAAATTCCATGCCGAGAGAGACGAAGAGACTAATGGCAATGGTCTTATATCCGTCCAGTGAGTCAGACTAAAGTTCGGCAAATGAGGAGAATTAGACTGATTGTGTTATGTCATTTTTAAAACTTGCAGAGCTGCTGGAGAACATGTACTGATAAGTGGGGAAGTGCCTGGACTTGATATTCATAATGGCAAATATGTGACAAATACAAGGATTGATAAGGTTAAGCTACTCGACTCTAATTTTACAATCAGTGGATCTAATGATGTTACACAAGCTCACCTGTCTCCCCGCACAAAGGCAACAACAACCCATTTCCCCTCTTTCTGTCATCCTCGTCTGGCTGATCCCATGTCTCAGTTCATTATAAGCATTTCTTATCCTCCAGAGAGCAGAGAAACCATGGACATGGGGAGGAACTCCTGACTCCCAAACAAAATGCTGCATCTTTGTGACGGCAGAGCCTGAATTTACCGCTTTTGATAGACTGACAAGCACATGAATGCACCCTTCAGAAGCCATCTCATAAGCCCCATAAATATGCAGAGCCTGGGGATGACAATAGCAACAGGCCGAACACAGGCAGGGGACGGGAGAGCGGAGGCACACGAGGAGCGAGATGGTGGATTTGCATGGAATTGAAGGTTTTGTCCCTGTGATCGATACGGAAGCCAAAGGTATAATTTGGGTGTAATGGCTGTGTGGGGGAAAAGGTGCTATTAGAGGACAGGCTGTGAGCATCACAGAGAAAATATGGGATTGAATAAGATGTGTGTGTGTGTAGCCTAATTTAAGGCCGTTGATTGGACCTGACACGTTTGCCCTAGCCATTAAAAGTGTGCTCTGCTCATCAGTGAAACGCTGTTGTGACAAAGCCGTAATCACAATGACGCGCGGGCTGCGATCTGAAACGAGCGACCCGAGCTAACCTCTTACCTCCTAAATTGCCTTTCGTTTTAAATTTAGGCAGAGTGCGGTGAGTGGCACCGCTCGTACAGTAAACGGGGTGAGAAACGGGGATGTGGGACAGTTTTGGGTTGCCATGGCGCTCACCCCTCCCTCTCCTTTCTTTCTTTCTTTCCTGTGTTCAGTTTATGCCCAGTCATTATTGCAGCTAATCAGTTTAATTTGGGCAGTGAAGCTGACGTGTTGATGAGGATGGAGAGGTGCTGGATGATCCCCCCTGGGCACTATTGATGGCTCGCCATCACACACATCACTAATGGGGGACCAGATAGACAGCTGGGATGCACACTCTGGCACCTCCAGATGCTACCACTGTGTGTTTGTGTGTGTGTGTTTTCTGTACACTGGCTTATGTGTCTGCACGCATATCTAATCTGTTTGTGTATGGAGAGCACAACTCCCACTCCTTCTCTTAACTAGCCTTCCCTCCACTAGGATTTTCTCAAGTATTTCAGCAGTTTTTTGATCATTTGTCAAACTAAAATTTAAAAATATCTAAGTTTTTTTCCTTCGTATTGTGCTATTTAGCATTCTTTATTGTTTATCTTAAATATAATGTATCTAAAAGGCTTGTGGCCAAAAAATGCATTTGAAAAGCTCAGCAGCAGGGTCTCCTCATGACCCAGTTACTCAAGATAATCTACAGACCTTCAGCAGTTTAATGAAGGAACTATTTTCTTTCTATGGGACATTGCAGTTGAGCTTTCCAATCTTCCTTTCTCTATCTTTTTTCACTTGAGCACCTCGAACAAAGTGCCTTCTAGTTCCATTATATGAGAGAAGACACGCTGCAGCTCACACCGAAACAAGCTAGATTTATAAAAGGAGAGAAATCTGTGTGTTTATTTAAGGGTGAACTGTCCCTTTAAACATATTTCCTGACAGACTTCTCTGACTTGAAGAACAGCAGCTACATTAGACAGAAGGCAGAGATTAATAAATGTTTTAACACAACATGCATCTTTGGATTCTACATCCAGGCTGTGAGGCGTTCAGGTGCCTCGAACAGGTGCAAGCTCGCTGTGTGAAGCTGCAGCCTTCTGCAAGCCTGGCTTTGCTTATTTATTGATGCCCCCCTCCATGCAAAGCCTCTCCTCCGACTGACCAGTCCGCCTGTGCTGGTGCTGGTGCATGCAGACTCCATTACCCCGGAAATCCAAAATCCAAGGGATAAAGACATCTCCCTCCCTTTATCTTCCTTCGGCTTTGTACTGTCATTGTTTTTCCGGCTCATCGGCAACTGGAAAATCTCATTCTCTGTTTGCGCTGATGATATTCTGCCTGGGCTCTGCAGTGTGTGTGTGTATGGCTTGATAAATTAATGAAACACTGATCTGACTGTGTGCATCTCCTCCTCACACCCTTCCCCATCTTTGTTTTCATCATTTCTTTTCATCAGATCCTGTTTGGAGATTCTGTTTGATTTTATTATTTACTTACCTTCCTCTCTGCCTGCCTGTAGCTGTCTCCTTTTCTGTGCATGAGAGGCTCTGCTGCAGTACTCATTACAAACCCCTCTTTCTGCTCTATGCAGAGACTGTAAGGCCTTACCGAGGTGTGTGTGAGTGGTTTTACGTCTGCATGTGTGTCTGCTCAGACATGTTGTCCCCCCAGTCCTCCTGTCTGTCTGTCTATCTCTTTCTCTTTCCAGTAGAGAAGCAAAGCATCCCATCACAGTGTGCCATGGGGCCCACATTTTGTTTATTATTATTAGTTTAAGTGACAGTAAGGAACAGCAACTATGTGACTGTTGGGGAAAGGAAATGCTTAATAATTGGGAAATTAAATGCTTGAAGAGGCTGTTTTGCGATGAGCCGCCTCCAGCTAATTTCATCTCTTATTCAGCTCTCTGTCTGCCTTTCTCCCCAAGTTCTGTGATCGCCTTGGCTCGGCGCTGCACCAGCAGCAGCCCATTAACTACACCAGATTACAAGATCAAATCAGCCCTAAACCCTGTTAACACAACTTTCAGGCTCAGAAAGAGATATCCTGCAATGGTTCTACATCACCAATTATATGGAAATTAAAGAACAACAGGGGTCCTGGTTCAGTCTCATGTGCTCTGAAGGCCAGAGATCAAATGTTCTGTATTTCCTCCATGAACTCTTGGTCTGTTTAATGTGTGCTGCAGATTATTTTGGAAAATGCTCTCTGCGTGAGTGTCAAACATACAATTATGTCAAGTCGCTGGAATGACGTTTGCATACATTTGGTGTGAGTCAAAGAGAACTGGGTTGAGGGATTTGCATTGAGGCATACAGTAGAATTATTCCAGCTTAAACTACAGTATTTTGAACAGCAGTCGGTGAGACTTTGTGGTACCTTTACATGTTTAGAGTTGGTTCTCTACATTGTCCTCGCCTCTGTGCTTTGAATCAAAGGAATAGAGGTGTGTATTTGTGCACCTGATGCATGAATCAGGATCCTCTTTAAGCATTAGTGGACAATAGGTGACGCACCAGCATGCAGAAGGTTTCTAGCATGTAGGACAGCTTTTATGGCACAGCATCATGTTTTTTTCCATTTATGGGGCCCATTAGTGCACGTTTCTCTACTGGAAGGGCACAGTGTGATGTTTTCTCCATTTAAGGGCACCAATTAGCAAAGAGTATCTTTTTTTCTCCACTGGAAGTTCACCCTTGAAGAGACTTCTTCTTCAGATCGTCTCCACTGGAAGGGCAACCAAGCTCCACGTTTTTTCCATTTCGGGGCACCCACTAGTGCACTGCAGCATGTTTTCCCCCATGGAAAGTGTAAAGTATCTAATTTTCTCTATTGGAGGTGCACCCTGGAGGAAACTTTATCTCATTTTGTTGACTGGAAGGGCATTTAAGGGCACAGCTTCACTTTTTCTTCTTTAAGGGGCACCCATCAGCACACAGTATCTTGTTTTCTCCACTGAAAGTGCACCATAGAGGAAACTTCATCACATTTTCTCTCCTGCAAGGGCACCCAAGGGCACAGCATCATGTTTTCTCCAGTAGAGGGGCAACATAGAGGGCACTTTATCCCGTTTAATCTTTACTTTGGGCAGGTAAAAGGGCACTTTTGCTCAGATTTTCAGAGTCTGTGTTGGACAAGCTCATGTTAGAGTGCATTTTATAAGTTATCCATTGAATGTTAAACCAAATAACTTTATTGTTCAGTATTATATAGCTCATGCAATCTTGGAACAAGGATCTAGAGTTAGTTTTCACAAAACAAGCAAGAGTCTGCCACTGGGCTGATGTAATTCTCCTGCTCTCGGACGGAAATCAATTTAATTAAAGACTTCTCTTGACAACAGTGCAAGTGGAGGTATCTGCCTACTACTCAGTGAAAAGAGCTGAGGACTTAAGAGTGAATGACTTATGATGATGGGCTTTTTGTGAATTATAGCGCATTATGTGCCGTCAATGTCTTCGCAGTAAATCAAAGCTGAGTGGCATAAGGTCAGTTGTCAGGGACAGACTGGCAAGCAGGCTGAGACGTTCAGCTTTAGGAGGAGTTTGTTCTTAAAGCCCGGAGGATTAGTAATGGTCTGCGTGGGCTAAATGAAGCCGGACCTACTGAGAGACTAATTAAAGGTTAGCCTGCGTTGCACTACCTCAATTTTACCCCCATTAGCCATGCAGCACATTGTACGCTAAACTGCTATTGTGGCCATTAAGGTGTGTGTGAGGGGCGGGCTAGATGTCTTCTGTGCTGCAGAATGCTATAGTGAAGAAGGAACCTGATGAATAATCAAATTATTATCTAACTATTTGGAAGGATGTTTTCTGGTTTAGTTTGTCTTTGAAAGTATGTCAACAGATTTCACTTAAACTTGGTGGATCCATGTGCAGAACTAAGAAACATTTAAAGGAAACTTATTTAATTATTTATGTCATAAAATAAAAAACCTAGAGGATTGTCCGTCCTTTTTTGGAAGTTTGCACTCTGTATAACTTCTATAGTTAAATACTTTGCATGCTCAGTTTACCTCCCTATAATATTCAATTAATGTGCACTTAAATACAAGAGATTAGCATAATTTTACACATGCATATAGCTGTACCTGCTCATGTATGTATTTGTGCACAGAGAGATAAATGTGTATATATAGATGCATGCACGCACACACACACACAGTCATATGTGTGCACAGACAGTTCTTGCAAACAGACTATGAATTGGTAAAATATATTTCTTTGCATTGTACTTCTGGTATAAACCTTAAAATGCATATTCTCTTTATAATTCAAACGTCTGTGTGTGTCTGTGTGAAGGTCTGGACTTCCACGAGGACCTGCACCGCATCGGAGCAAAGGAGGGTCTGAAAGGCCGCAAACTCCAGAAGGCGATGGAGAGCTACGCCTGGAACATCACCGTCCTCAAGGTGAGACGGACTAAACCACACCTGACATGTGGTGTTACAACCGCACTATGTGCCGGCTAATACCTTTGATTGATGTCAACATGTGAGATTATTTTGAGGAGTATAATCAGCTGGATAAGCAATCCCAGATTCGGATGCTGAGATTAAACTACATGGTGTCTTAAGAAACCTCTCTGGGCTAATTGCATTTGCCTTCTCTCTAATCCCTTAATCTCTTAATTAATTACGGTTGTTTCCAAAGACTGTTTTATTTATTTGCTCATGTTACTATCTTGACAAGACGTGATAGGATTGTTCACACTTGTTTGTAGACGCACACATGCAGCGCTGTTATTCCTCATGAGGGTAAACAGGCTCACCCGGACATGCCTTGAAGATGAGCCTTCATGTGTCCCTCCGCGCGGTGAGATAAGGTGCCCATCGCCTCTCTGAGCAGCCGTGGTAATACCAGCTCTGATGAAACACCACATGCTGCTCAGACTCTGCTCTGCACTGTGGGCCTGTTTCGCTAAGTAAGGACAGAGCAGCCAGGATATTTTTATCTCATCTCATCACCCTGAAATCATTTAGTATTGAGTGAAGAAGCTCCCTTGGCTGAGCTTTTTGCTTGAGTGTCAGGTTAGGTAGATGCTTGATTGCTTGATTCTTCTTCGTCTTTTTCATGGCTGCCTCTACAGAAAGGAAGATAGTAAAGCTTAGAACTTAATTAAGGCATACATCTATCAATCATTTTTCCATTAACTGATAAATAGTTTAGGAAGTCCTCCAAACCATTTGAACACATATATTATTTCTCAAATATGAAACATTAAAGTGTTTCGAAAATTTGCCACCAGAACTCCCACATAAACAGAAAATTCACTGTTTAAAAATAGTTGGTTTACTCAGCAAAATGTCCTTAAGGTTAGGCCAAATAACTACATAATTAGGTGTTTAAAAAATGTTTAAAAAGTATAAAAAATAAACTGAAATAACTGCTGAAAGTGAGGTAGTTACATCCTGACGCACAGAAGTTTACCAAAAAAGTTTATCAAAAGTCCTGTGTTTGTTCCCCTTATTTCCCTCCCTTACTGGATTTTGTTGTTCTTTACACTTAGTATCTTTGCTTCCCTCTTTGCTTTTACACTTTGTAGCGCCACTTGAACCCTGGCATCCGTCATTATTAGCACAAACGTGGGGTGTAATAAGCTGCTGCACAGAGGGCTCATGGGGGCATTTTTTGGAGGGCTGACAGTCTTGTTAAGTCCATAAAAGGTCAGAAAAAGTGACAGAGAAATCAATTTGGCATCTTAACTGTCTTTAATTTAAATTTATATAAAACAGTTAATAATAAAGGCAGCAAATCCTTAAATTGACGAGGCTGAAAGCAGCATCGCTGGTGAATTGCCTCAATGATAAATTGATTAACAAAAGTGTTTCTGCTACAATTTTCACTCATTGACTAAACGTTTCAGCTCTCGTGAAGTTAATTGCTTTTAGCACTAATAAATGAGTGTTTAAAGTGTTTGTTTTCTTTCTTGCTCTAATACAGCAGCTGTGTGTGTTACAGCGATATTCGTCTTAATTTAGCTTCATTGTACTCTGCAGAATTAGGGAATCGCAGGTGCTTAAATAGAATAACAGGTGGACACCCAAAAATAGTCTCTTTCTCACCCACACTCCCCTCTGTTCTCTCCCATCGCTCCTGAACTCCTCCCATCTCTGTCGTCTCTTTCCAAGCGCGCTCTTCCCTCTTCCCTCCTCCGTCCTTGCTCAGTCCTCTAATTTCTTCGCTGAGCCGCATTCTCAACATGAAGGCATCTTGGCGTGAACATAGCTCCTCCTCCTCCTCGTCCTCCGCCTCCCGTTCTTCAGTTGTAAGCTGCGTCTCATACCGAACATTTGGTGAGAGCCTGGAGCATGTTTGCCAAGGCTGGCAGCGACGCGCAGTTATTTCACCTGTCATCCTCTCCAGATCCTCAGCAGGCCTGGAAGCACTCGCTGCGAGATGGTGTGGAAGCTGTGAGGAGGGAAGAGAGAAGAGTTGTGTGTTCGCTCTGTTTCCCAAACTCCCTCTCCATCCTTACTTTGACAGTTACAGTCACATCAAAGCTGTCATGGTGGAAGAGGGTATTTGCCCGTTTCTACCAGGGATACCACCCTGCCACTCATCGCACCGGAGAAAAGCAGAAAGAGAAGCTTTGAAGCATATTGTACTTCCATTTAAAGAGGCTCCAAAAGCATCTTCTCGCTGTCTCCCAAATCACTCATCATTGCCGTCTCTACTGTAATTAACGGCTGTTTGAGGCTTTTTATTACATAACTAAACGCACCCCTGCTAAAGTAGCTGATATTTCTCAGTATACCGTCATAAAATTGGCCTCCTTTTCCACATTTTTTCGCGCTTCACATTTGTTTTGTTCTACATAGAAGATGATTCAAGTGGGCGTTTATCGAGCCCATAAATGAAAATCCAAGTCCTGCCCGCGCTGATCTGAAACCTTAAAATAACATACAGTAAAGGCTGATTATCGAGTGTTCAATTGCTATCAAGGGGATGCACTGACGATGATAAACAAGTAGGAGATTAGGAGGGAATTTAATGAGGATATAGTGGTGGGATTTGGTGGCTGCCCTTGTTTGGGCTTAGCCCCCTGTGGATAGCTTTGGGCCAGCTGTAGGGGTGAATGTACCCGAACACACTGTGCCGTCGTGATTTGGCTCTGCGAGCACAGAACCGGCTTCTCGCTGTCTTATTTTATGCCTGGTGAGTCATGACTTACATAATTTCAGGGGTTTTTTTTTCCAACATATGACTTATTCATGGCTGTGGTTTGCGTGCTGGAGCGGCTCAGGTAAAAAGGCCACTCGGCAGCACTGACATCACCTGGGAGTTCAGCATTTGGGGCGCTGTGTGCAGGGCAGCACCTCTCCTCATTCTGCAATATGTCAGACTGCTGCGCCTGCCTCGTGGCACTGAGAACCGGATCCCTTTCACCATTTACAGTACACTTCAGTGTGGTGCAGGCCGGGTCAGCCTGTGCCTCCTCATCGGGATGTTATCTTAACGAGCCGTCACAGCGGGTCAGCCCGAGTCCAGACTGGAGTTCAGTGGGAGGGAGGGAAAATATACAGATCCACAGATGAGAGCTGCTTTCAACTTGCTTGTGAACAGATGTTACAGGGACGGAGAAGTCAAGAAAGTGTTGGAGCGGACACGTTAAAGGAGAGGGGGGGTGTGGCGAGGCCTGAGGGGGAGAGTCGAGGATTTAAAGACTGTAGAGGTGGAGAGACTTTGTAAAAGCATGTGGTCAGATTCCTTTTTTTCCTCGGGCCAGTTCTAATAATATAAGCACCTCTCACACACAGAAATAACCGCCTGCGGAGAAGACTCCACCACATTTCCACATGGCAGAGACGGCTAGCTTAAGGTGGCAGGCAGCCATGGCAGCGGCCCAGGTTGACTTGACAGTGCTGTAAAGCAGGACGCCTGCCCTGACCACTTCCTCCACATATGGCAGGGATTCGTCTCTGGGGTGCTCCCAAATAAAGAGCAGAAATGTAGTATAACATTATCACCATATGACAGCACTGTTCACCAGCTGAGAGGAGCAGTATGAAGGGCTGGCAGGCACCCAAAGGCCTTCGTTCAGTGGCTTCATACTGCCCCCTGCTGCCTCTGATCGTTTAATGCACTGAGGGAAACGCTCCTATACCACTTTGTCCTTATTTCATTTCTCATTTAACAAGATAAAGGTCTTTAACAGACCCAGATAGACCAATTTTTGTGTCATTTAGGGCTTATTTTTAGTCATAAATTTGTGAAAAACTTGTTTTGTTTAGGTGTCTATTTAAATATTTAGAATGTACAAGGTTTAATTATGGTGGCAGTATATGAATAACTAGTTGTTTTTGGGTTGAAACCATTTGCTACACAGATTTGGTGCTACATTTCACAATTTTTTACTAGTCAAGAATTGGTAGAAATGGTCAAAAATTCCTCCAAAATACCACACTGAGGTACCAAGACCTTGAGGAATAACACAGAAAAATCCTTTGACTTTCTGCAAGAATAGCATTTTTGAGCTATTGGATGTCACTTTTGTTATGGAAATTGCTTATTTATCCTCTTATTGTCAATTTCTGGAGGAAAGCCATTTATCCTCTGAATGCTCTCAGTCTCTTGTTCATGTTTGTAAAGTTTCATGAGGCTGTGATTATCCTAGAGGTCACAACAGTTTCAAAAAATGCTCTCACTACAATGGAGGATGCTATGGATGCTATGGAGACTGAAAACTGACAAAATATCCTTTTTCCAGTCATTGTATGCAATTCCAAGACTGTCCAGGATATGCAGAATTAATTAATAATACATTTGTACTGCATGCTATTAGTATAAAGTGGGCATGTCTGTGAAGGGGAGCGCTGTGGATGAATATAAACCCATTTTCATTTAGAGTTTAGAGGTCAAGGGACCCCTTTGGAAATAGCCATGAAGGTTTTTTCCCACGCCAAAATTTAGCCTAATCCTGAGCTTTATTTAGCCTCGTCACCAGCAAGATATCATGACATGGTTGGTATGAGCGGCCTTCTATTTTGATGTCCGTATCTTCAAATTTCCAACCCCTTAAAGGCCGTACTGACGGCCAACAGCATTAGTGCCCCTGGAGGTCTGGGAGGGTTAAATCTACCTCAGATCCAGTAAGTCAAAGATGCTTCCTGCTATTTTTGTCGCCTTAAACTCTGATGATGTTGTGAATAAAGCGTCCTCTCTTCCTCTCCGCCTCAGGGCCAGGCCGACCTGCTGAAGCACGCTAAGAGCGAGGCGCTGGACACCCTGCGTCAGATCCACTGTGCGGCTCAGTCCTGCGGCCTCAGTAAGAACGGAGCGGCGTCCCCACAGCTCCAGCACCACCACCACCACCACCACCAGCTGCAGCAGGTCCAGGTCCAGCAGCAGCAGCCTCAGGCCAAGGCTCCCCCACAGCCTCCTGCACCGCACCAGACCCCAGCTCCGCCCCAGACAGCACCTCAGGCTTATCTCCACCCCCTCCCCCAGCCACACCCCCAGCTCCCAGCCCTCCCTCTGATTCAAACTGTTTCCAAACCACCAGCTTACACCCAGCCCCCGTCCCTACCCCAGTTCCAGAGCCAGCAGCAGAGGGCAGCAGGACCTCTGGACGCCGTCCCCGAGAAAGAGATGGTCAGCGACGATCCCGTGGGATCCTGCTGACCCGCAGCCTGTGCCCACAGAGAATCCTTCCCAAAGAGAGAGAGAGAGCGCGAGAAAGAGGTGGAGAAGCAGAAGGGCGTAGACGAGAAACAGGAGGCGGGAAACGGAAGGGAGATGGAGGAGTTGGCTGAGAGAATCAAAGAGATGATGATGATGAGGAGGACTCGTCGAGTCAGGAGTGAGACACAGGTTTGAGTTGATGCAGGAGAAGAGAAAAAGAGACCTCACTGGGAAAACAGTGGGCCTCATTCATAGAGAAGAAGTTTCTTCTTCAAACCCACATTCTGACTAATGTTATTTGTTCTTAGGTAGAAGAAGAATCTACGCACGTTAAAGATCACACAGACGCACATTTAAACGCTGACATGTTAGTTACTGTGCTTTACAGTTGTATTATATTATAGGATTTAAATTACGATAATATTTGTATAATTTGTAATACTTTTAAATCATTATTTGATTTTTTTAACAAAGCAATGTGGTCTTTTAAATTATAGAATACATAGAAAAACACTTACATACACATGAATTATGTAAACTGAGAACCAATCTATCCAGTAATTAGTGACTGATCAGGCTGTTTATGTTTTTTATTAAATTTTGTTGCCTTTATTGGATTTTTTTCCAGCTTAATCCTAATTTTTGTGACAGTTCCTGTTACGTTTCCACTTAAGAACAGCTACGATCTGTTATTTTTTGCCCTCTTTAGACTTTAGTTTCGTCTTTCTTGGCTTAATTCTTTAAACTTTTCTTGTGTCTGCGGTCTCATGCCTTTTTAATGCTTACTCAGAGAATAGGATGCACCAAATACTCAGCTTTCTATATAACTTTCTTAACAACAATTTCAAGAAAAACGTATTGGTGAATGAGGCCCAGTGTTTACTGTTCTCATGCATTTGGGAGCTTTTCTTCCATCTGAGCCAGGATGTTTAGGTCTCTTCTGTCTTCTCTCTTGTGAAAAGCCAAAAGGGTAACAGCTGGTAACAAACTGCTGGTGTGTGTTTCTGTGCAGGAATGCAGTGGGATCAGTTAGATGTCCCCGTCTCTCTTTGGGCAGTGCTAATTACACGCACCCCTCCATTACGTACTCTAGCTCTGTGGGTACAGGCTTTACCTCACACTGGCGTTTTCTGCCACAAATTTGCCTTTTTATTTCCAGAGACTCTTCGGCATGTCCTTGAGCTTTTATTGTTTTTCATGCTCACACTCTCCCTCTTCCATCATAAAGCTAAGTGCAAACCCCTCGCTCCTTTCCAATAAAGAGGACGCCATGTTCATTTTAAGTGCACAGCGTAGAGCGGCTCGACTAGGCCGAGCTCTGTAGGCGTCACAGATGTCCATTTCTGCACAAACCAGGAAGCTGTAGAGCCAAAATAGAAAAAACAAACTGCAGCTGTTGATGTTTCCAGCCACATCGATGCTCCTCTCGCGTCCCCGCACATCTTCAGTGTCATTCCATTGGATTTCAGTTCCTCAGCGTTCCCGGACTCCCCCCACAGGGTCTCCTCCCCAGGGGCTGTGTGTGTGACGTTACGTGAGTCGGTGTTTTGGTCCCCAGGGTGGAGCTAGCCCGCGTCCATCGGTGGCGGAGCCCACCAGCCAATCACAACTGGAATATCTGACCTTGCCTGTTCGAGGTCAACAGGAACTTGGTACTGCTGTCCATAAAAAACACAAAATAAAGTGAATATAGATGTAAACTGTATGTAAAATGTACGAAGGGAACATATATTGCTATAATAATTCTTGCAGACACAGACATTAATGATTGATATTATAATAACTGTTGTTAGTTCTATTGATATTCTTTTTTTAACATTACTTCCACATATACAGTGATTTGACACCTGTGCTTCGTGGTGCAGATCGCGACAACCAGTGCATGTGGGACTGGAGCGAGGGATGACTGGTTGGCGCCACCACATGAGAGTCAACGATAAGCTGACGTGTGTTTCACTGCAGAGTGAGTGTGGATTCTGTAAGAGCTCCTTTAAGTGGCCCATTAAAACTGGCTTCATTGTTTATCCCGTCTCCTCCTGCTCATTTCTCTTTAATGACGAGGATACATGTAAATGTGATTTACAAGGACGTTAAAGCTAAAGTAGGCACTTTATTTTGGAGGGATTGAGCAAAGTAATTTCTCAGCATATTATAATATAAGTGAAATGAGCTCTCAGGTATGATGTAGACTGGAAAAGGCCGAATTTAAAAGCACAGCTGTCCTCGCTGTCGTAAGCCCCGCCCACCAGCCGAGTACAGTCCTGTTCATTGATTTCAATCATCCCCATTGTGGACTGTGCTTTTATAAAGCTGTATTTCTCTTAAAATAGCCATCATATTTTCTTTGTGGGCCTGAAAAGCCCTGAGAGGCGACACAATGGGACCTGAAGCTCCAGCTGGCTACACAAACATGAACTTGAGTTGGCCGCAGTTTTGGCTCCAGCTAATGATTTTCTGATTTATTTTTAGTTTAGATTTAAACTGAGTTTCATATTTATTCTCATTATTATCGACCCGAGATCTTCCTCGTCGTCCGTGTTTCGGTTCGTTTTGTAGAACACAAGTTTAATGAAACACCAAAGTACGATTTACATTTTGTACAACCTTGTCATTTGCAAGTTCCTTTTTCATTACAAGTGTTAATTTCTTTTCAATTATTAGGTGAGAGGGACTTTATTGTCATCCATGTATATATACTCAGTTCATAGAGGAATGAATTTGTGCAAAAAGGAGCTGAAAGAACAATTTCTCTACTGTTTTTACAGCAAATTTGACACAGTTTTCTTCCTCTGTTTAACGTTGTGGCGCTGCATTGTACAGAAACAGACGGCGGTAAAGTGTCCCAAAGGTAGCTGGATAGTTTAGCCTTGAATTAGCCGCATATTTCAGCCTTTGGTTCAGAAGGACACAGAATAATTTTTTCTTTTGCACAGACTATTTGCTGGACACTTTGGCACTCAAGTCTATTTATGGTATTGTATTGTTATTTTATTGCTTTAGCTTTATTCAGTTTTATATTTGGGCTCGGCTGCGACCCGAGTACAGATTTTCGTCTCCACCTCATGTAAACGAGACGTTAATGACAATAAGAACTCCTTGAATCCAAGGCCAAAGTCCCCCGTCACAGGCTCCATTTTTTCAAGCCTGCAAACAGCCAAGAGGACAGAAATCTGTTTCTCTATAAAAACCACTTATATACAAACTGCTCTAAGATTATTATTATTATTCCCCATTGACGCCAAACATAAACTACCCGCTCCACTTTAAAAAAGCCCGTTCTCTGTAATTTGACTTGAATTTCAGTGTCTGAATGTCTCAATCAGTACCTGGACTGATATTTTACTCTGAGTGGCTTTTTTGATTTCATCTAATCTGACATGACGAGCACTTTAGAGCATTTTGAAAGCAGCTTTCACAGTGAGCTGAAAACAATCAATAAAGCCTTTTAAAAATCTTTATTGATTGCTTTTGATGCACTGTGATGCATTGTTAATTCTCCCAATCTCAAATTATTTTCTTATCAATAAACAAGGAGGCCACTTACTCGATCATAAAGGAGTTTGAGTCTGTTTAAAGCAATGCTTCCTGTTGTCCATAAGATGGCAACAGATAATAAGTAAATGAGGAGGAAAAAAATGGACAAAGTCAATAACTGCTTTTAATTGATTTTTCTGATCCTGCCGTGTTTACTTATGTAAGTGGCTGTATTTTATGGTTTATAAATCATCGTGTGGGAGCAGCTGTAGCTAAAGTTCCTGGCTTCTTCAGTTGAGGCTCATAGATTCCTCAACACAAGTAAAAACTCTGCAGGAACATGACGAAACTGTTATTGTTGTGTCAATATGGCGCCTTTTGTACAAGAGAATAATGCCCATAGTGCCTCATTAACATGACTTTTGAACTTGTCATTAGTAATGAGAAAGGGCATCCAGGCTTTTTTAAAAAATAATTATATTTAGAACTCAAAGGCCACATTAGCTAATTACTTCCATCCTTCACGACTCGTCATGGCGGTGCAGCTTTGGCATGCTGCAACAAAGACATACCTGTTCTCCATTAAAGGTCCAGAGGGGTATCTTGGAGATGATCCGCAGCAAGAGACTAATTATTAGCAGCGAGTGTGACATCAACCCTTGGAACGAGCAGAATTAGTGGCCTGCGTCATGTTCGTGGTTGGCCTGAAAGACGCCCTTTGGTGTGAGGAAGATATAAATGACATTCGTTCTTCTGCTGGGGAGATAAGATCAACTTCACACGAGCCAGAAGATGCCGTGGTTCCCCACCAACTTCCAGAAAGCCACTGGGATGGACACGTCCAACAGGGTAACAGCTCAACCTTTATTCTCTAATTACCGAGACATTAGTGAGTGATTTCATTGGCTGATCAAGAGTCTGTTTGTGTTGGTCATGCATTGAACTCCAGGACAGTTTTTGTTAGCTGAAAACCAGAGATAAGGTCAAATATATGCAGTATAATATAGTTTTTCACATTTTCAACATTTAAAATTTTCCGTTCCGCATTCTTGTGTTCTAAAAGTAAGTAAAAACAACCTGAGTTTATGTTTTTTAGTGTTTATTTTGTTGAAAATGATGATTCTGTAAGTCAAAATGTAAAAAAATAATTATCAAGTCATAGGTGAGGTTTAAGTTTTATATACAGGTAGAATGAAAAGGATTGAAGGGTTCATAAAGGATTTCTAGCAAACTATCAGAGAGCCTTGGATGCTTTTTCAGGCTTCCAAGGATTCAATTTAAATTGGCTGCACAGTCATTTTTATTTTTAATCGACTACTCGCCCAATCTGTGAAGATCACGTGATTTCTTTCTTCATCATCACCCACATCAGGTGCTGTCAGAGAGATTTCTTTCATTCATTTGTTGACATTGCAAATGCAAGTTGTTATTTTTTAAAGTTCCGTCATTTACTTCGTTTTTTAGTCTTTCTTAGGATTTTTTCTTCATATATCAAGTAAAAGGCAGCTGACTTAAAAGTCTTTTTATACATAAAATGAGTTGAGTTTTATTCAAGTATAGGCAAGAAAAATGTTCTGTAGAATATTTAAAATTCAGCATTTTACCCCCTGACATCGTTTCACTTTGTCACTGAGATCCTGTAAGTTGCTTGTTCACATAGTGAAACCACAGTATCTGTGTTGCATTTAGGGAACTGTAAGTTGGCCTCTTTTACCGTAACTGGGACATTTTGAAAACACTTTATGTGGAACTTATGGTCATGGATAATTAATGTTATTACATAGTATTTTACCCAGTTTGTTGTATTTTCTGTCTAAGGCAAGGTTTGCAAAGGAGCTCAGGCGACATCAGTTCTTATGCAGCTATTGCTAAAAATAAATAAATAATAATAATATTTATTTATGTGAGATTATAGGCACTTTTTTAGCTATGACTGTGGACTTTAAAATAAAAAGCATCATGTTAGACTGATATGATTTTGTTTATGTAATATCATTCATTCTTGACATTGGAGATTAAGGTTTCAGCACGCATATGTGGAATAAATATCGGTATAATATTATTGGAGGTTTAGTGATTCATTTCCCTTATGCAACTGGATATTTATTTATTTATATTTATTTATTTATATTTATATATATTTTTAAAAATATTGGCATTTCCATGACTTTTTACACACGGGAGTTTGAATTCCCATCCATTAAAATCCAACCAGCTACTTTTTGAGCACATAAAAATGTACTTTATAATATTCCCATTTCAAAGAAATACAGATAAATAGCTATATTTGTAGTTTTTATGCCTGCAGATTGTATTTTTGTCAACTCTTGTGTTTTGCCCAGCAGAAAGTCCTGCTGCTGGTCCTGATGCTGCTGTTGTCTCAGCTGGCCTGTGATGCTCACAGCATGTCCGAGTGCTGCAGACAGCCGGACCGCTCCTGTCGCCTCTACGTGCTGCTGTGTCGCTCAGGCAAAAACTTTGGGGGAAAGCTGACAGAAGACGCCGCCGCTGGCATCCTCACGCTGGGTAAACGGAGAGCGGAGGGCCACAGTCTGCAGAACCGACTCCACCAGCTTCTCCAGGGCTCCAGGAACCCGGCGGCAGGGATCCTGACCATGGGGAAGAGGACTGAAGAGAGGGCCGGAGACCAGTACCTGGACTGGATGTCTCAGTCCGGATCTACCATCACAACACCCCTGCCTGTTCTAGGCTAAATACCTCATGGTGTTAGTATACTGGGACTCTGTTAAAACGTGTATATGTATGTATATTTTTTGCTCATGTAAAAACTATTTTGTGATTTTCTTTGAATTGTGCCTTTTTAAATGTGATGTGCTGTGCACTGCCCTGCCAGATAGCATGAGGAACATGTGTTGTACATATATGGAAAAGGTCTTATGGTGTAATAAAAAAACAATACACAGCTGAAAACATCTTTTTAATCATTCTTGGGTGTTTTTTTGGGGTTGTATCCAAATATTTCTGACATTTTCTATTGGAAAAGTGCAAGAAATCCATCCAGATCTAATGCAGTTATGATTTATTTATTTTTTTTGCAGGTTTATGATTTCACGGCTAAAACTCACGTTGAAATAGAAACCTGTTACTTGCTGTAACTCTTTCTTCTTGCCGTCTTATAAAAAGGCTGTGATTCAAACAGCAAAATCTGATCAAAACTACAAAAATGTCGTAGAACAACAACTTCATAAAGGAGCAGAACACAGATTAAGTTAAATCATTATTCAAACAACACTACGGAAAACATAAAACAGTGAAGAAAATGCTTCTTTTTGCAGAAGTGGAAGGAAAAAGTTGTCGGATTTATTTATTTTGCAACAGATTCAAATGAAATTTCAAGATTTGCTGTAAAGTTACATCCAACAAAAAAAAAAAACAACCTTTTGTGTCCATCATTCTTTTACCATTATGCAGGAGATAAATGTCACGTCTGTGTTGGGAATTATGTTCCACTCTTTTCTTTTTCGTGCCTTGGTTTGTTTGTGCTTTAATCCAGCCTCTTGCCCATCAGCACCGATCACAGTGTGGGAATAAAGTGGAACACAAGATGGTGCTGATATGATAAAAGTGAGAAGGGTAATGATACGGATGACAGCCTCATGCAAGATTTGTACAAATAGATGTAAAATTTGAATTACTTTAATTTAAGCCTTGCATGAATAATCTTGAAGGTTCAACCCTTTGCTCTTTTAAACACAAGTCATTGCTCATCATTACTTCCTGCAAAAAGCCTCTCTCCATCAAACTATGTATCCATTCCTTATGTCTCTCTTGAAAAGGAATTTTGGTTTTTAAAGTTCCTGACACCTTGAAATGTAAAAATATTGGATGTAATCAGATTTTCTTTTCATAATTTGCCTGTTTACATGTCCTCGTTGAGAGTCCTTGCAGTGCTGCTGTGGAGGGCAGCAGCAAAATATCTTTCTGAGGTTGAACAGAGGCGGTCTTGTCCGACAAAAATGAGCAATTTTACCTCACAGCACATGAGAGTTGCTGGTTTCCTGCTGCCTCAATTGGTTAGTTTGTTGATGTTAATGTGTGACTTTGGTGAAACCGAACGTTTTATAACAACAAAGTCACAAACTAACCACTGAAGGCAGCGTTGCAACCATCAAATCTCGTGTTCTGCAAAGAAAAATGACTATTTTTGTCTGACGGTTTTGAAGCAATACACATCACATCTTCAGTGCCCCATAGGAGATCTCTTGATTGATTTTAATAAGCTGCGTTTTGACCTTTTCATGGATAAATCTAAATGTGTTATTAATGAAATGCCAGGTCTCAGTGGTCGTGAGATTGTGCACAACAGCTTTACACTCCACATGAAACCTGCAGGAAAGAGGTAATTGGCGAGGATGCTACACAAAGAAGCGGTGCGTGTTGTAGTTTAGAAATGCCACCTGTGAGTTTGTGTGTGTGCGTGCTCGTCGGCTCATGTGTTTCACAGACTTTCTGTGTGTGTGTGTGTGTGGGTGTTTGTTTATGTACAGTATAGGTAGCAAATAAAATGTGATATGGTGATACAGGCAGCAGGCTGATGAATCCTCCACGCTGCTGACAGACAACACGCTTGGCAGCAGATGTAATGTTGTGTCGCTGAGCCAAACAGTGAATCATCATCGAGTGCTGCTCTTTATTCCACCTGACCTCTGACCACCATATGTCCATAGAGGAACGGAAGAAAATTCAAAAGCTTTGGAAACTAAAGAAGTCTAACCGTTGTCCTTTCCTCGATGATTCAGAATGCCCAAACAACACGGAGCTCTCTTTTATACAACACAATAATGATCAGCCAATGGAAGCAGGAGCAACAGAACTACATGTTGTTTTAGAAAAGGAAAGAAAGACACTCTAATATATTCTCTGGTACATGTGTGAGGGCACAGGTTTTGTATGTGAAACAGCTAATAAATTCAGTGTGTATACATAGGGGGATGGTTCAGGCTTTTGTATGAGAGACAGCGCGAGGGAGACAGAGGGAGGAGGGGGTACTGGGAGATGGCAGGGACCATGGTGAGTGGAGTTAGACTGACTGAAGAGAAGCTGAGGCTCTGCTGTGATACTGGAGGCAGCGCTGAGAGCAGAGGGATGCGCAACTGAAACCTGAAAGCTCCTGACTCGACAGTGAGAGGAGAAGCTTGAGAGAGAGCAGCTCCGAGAAGAAGAAACGATGCAAGTCAGCGGCTTCCTCTGGACAACAGAATAGAAACAACTTGCACTCCATCAGAACATTGTAGAAGAGTTAGAAGAGCCGTGGTTTTCTTTCAGATCCTCTTTGGGGAATAAACTACCTGAAACTGCTGTGTGACCGTCTGCAGGACAAGATGCCTGTGATGAAGGGCCTCCTCGCTCCACAAAACACCTTCCTGGACACCATTGCAAACCACTTTGATGGGACTCGTAAGTATATTTTAGAATACTTTGAATATTTATAATTTTAGGTCTTTATTTCTTGTTAAGTTTAATAGTTACCACATTACAGTTTAAATGTAATAAGTGGGGAAAATAAGACAATTGTGAATTTTTCTACTGTATTATCACAAAACAGAAGTCAATGGGTTTAAACTTTAATACACCGATATCAAATTAAAATGCCTGCAAATAGATTCCTCTCAGTTTTAAAGCTGCCCCTCCACCAGTTAGGCTTTTAGGAGTTTAGCCTTTGGCATTTCTGTAACCCAGTTTGGGATTGTGACTGACACTGAAAAACACTGCTGTCGACAAATGTGTCCAACGCAAGTGAGATCCAATTATGGGACTGCAAGTTGTGACAGTAAATCGGAACCAGAAATGGAGACGGACAGCGCTGTCTGGGATGATGTATTGGAAGTGAAGAGCCACTTGTTGAGCCACAGAGCTGTTTGTATGAGGATGTTTTACTGCAGTTTCTCAGTAAAACTAATAAATGTTGAGTCAATCAGCGATATTAAAGGCTGTAGAGCTATTTGTCATATTCTCATTTAAAATCACTCAATATTTTCATCAATATTTCAAGATATGTTGGTATTTCTTTCATCTTTTGCACGTCCTTTTGATGCTTTTGTGCAAAGCATGGGACACATGATTTAAAGCTGGCACCAACATGGCAGGCTGGTGCCAATACGGCAGCAGAGGTGTTGATATTTTGCTGGAGGCTTTTTTTTTACCCTGCTGATAATGATCTTTTCAGCCAAATGTCGCTAATTTAATAACAACTTGATTCTGCCACTGAATGACTGAAAATTTGTGATTTTACACTCTGCAACCACAAGATATTTTTGTGCTGGATATGAAAATGATTAATCAAAAACTGAAATATCTCCACACAAAAAAAAAACATCAAATTGGTTCCACTCAGACAGATCTTATTTTCTATTTGGAGAACTTGATTTACACAGTGTTTTCCTCCACACAACCTTTTTTCTGCACGCTGAATATTTACAGTTTAATACAGCAGATGCACCTCAACCCTCGCAGACCTTGCCCCCTCCTGTCTGTGCAAAAGGAAAACAGAGTCTAACAATTAGACAGCGGTTGTTTCTTTTCATGCTCTAACAGTTTGGTTGTTCACCCGCTGTTCATTAATTTTGACCCTTGCTGTTTTATGTTGCCTTCACAGTCCCACTCTGTTATTGTGCAGCATGCTTTAGAATCAGTAATGCAGAAAGTAATCAGCAGGCTCTTCTCGGGTCTTTCCAACATGAAAGGTGTGACAGAGTGTGTTCGGGTCAGACCGTCCGTGTCCTGTACAGCCTAACGAATTCACAGATTCAGTGTGATGACACTATCTGTCTGAATCTCCCTTTCACACACACATGAATCCCGTTTCACCATTTCTGTCTCGCCCCTTGCTTTTTCTACAAGACATGCACACACACATTAGCACAGCAGACCTTTTCTCAATCTTGGTGCCACAATACCTCTGTATCAGATGTGTGAGTGGGCGGATTGACCGAGAAGCTGAGTGGTAGGTGAAGGGGACAAAAGATGGTTTCAGAGCAGCGAATGAATCGCCTTGAATCTTTCTCGGTTTAATTGAAAGCCTTTCTGTGCGAGGACGTCTCTTTGAGGACAAGTGGACAACTTTCACTGTGTAGATCTTTGTAGAGGAAATAATACAAATATCCACAGTGTGAAATAAGCCTGGGCTCAGGGGAATGGAGGTGGCATTCACATGACCCTTGGAAATTAAATAGCAGGGAAGGTAATTAAAATGAGCCATGCGAAGGTCAACAGCCAATCAAATATCACCCTCAGCTCTGTCACCGTCTTTAAAAGAAGAAAAAAGACTTCAATTATGCATTTAAATTGACACATATGTAAATAAAGTCAGCTAAAGAAAGAATTAAACTGATGATATAAAGTAACATTTGCGATATATAATATGATATTTGCTCGATTAAGAATAATCAAGCTGGATTTTAAATTGTCTCGGTAATAAAGAAGCTTCTTTTATCCGTCTTTGTCCACAAGTCTCTTTCGTTAATTGCCTTCAGTAGGTGCTGAAATTACATCTTTGTCCTCCTCATAAGTGCTATCACAGATAATTAGAGATAAGAATCACTGCATTGTGTTTGAGTGACTATAATTTTACTCCAAAGAAGCAAATGTATTAGACGGATGGCAGGTAGAATTGGAGATGTAACAACGACTAAGATATTGAATAAGTTTATTTTATTCTGATCAAAAACAAGCATTGATTTTGGAAGAGTTTCTGACTTATTTGCATCAATTCTGATCAAATTCTTATGTAGATTATGATGCAGCAGCTCCAAAAGCTTAATTTTAAGTCATTTTATATCTCAGTAAGTCCTCATTCATTCGTCTTGTAAGCACTTCAGTAATTACAGACAAATCTGCTAAATGTGTTTGCTATGGACAATATTGCAGCTCCTTCACTGGCAACATCTGTGTTTCAGAGGGCACAGTGTCTTAGTAACCCTGTAGATGCAAATTACAGCGATGGCATATGTCTTATTTTTTTCACCACACATTACTATGGCAACACAAGCATGGAAAGATCTTAATTTAGTTTCTTACTGTACACTTATCAGGTAGAGAATATCCACACATCACTAATTGCATGTCTCTGGAACAAACACTTGTTAACACCCCCTCCCAGCTTCCTGCTCTGTAATTATTTTTAAATAATATAAAACAGATTAGGTGGATCTACAGCTGCAAGTCTGCGCCTAGCTTTAGGGCGGAAAAAACAAAGCATTATGCTCATTAAAACTACAGGTGTTCAGTGTTTTTTTTGTTTTTTTTTGCAGCTATATCATCATAGCGTCATGCAGCAGAATCGAACAAAGATGTTTGCTTGAAATTGAATATATTTGCATTCAGAAAGCGATTAAATGAAAGAAGACACCAGCATGCATCTGTCTAAATATTGAAGGGATGGTTAAGGTTTTTTTTGCAGAGTGAAAGCATTAGTCAGTGAAATAATGAGGAGATTTCTTTACAATAAACCAACTAAGTGTTCCCACTAATCATTCTGCTGCTTATAGATAATGAATTAAATTAGGTAAGCTACTTTATTTGTAATCTTTTCATTCTTTTTAGCAGATGATTGCTTGTCAAGAGGGAAAATAATAATAATAATCACACAACATGCACTGTAAAGCCACCGTATGTCACTTTTATATGCATACAATCTGTGTGTGTACAGCTCTTATAGTAGCCTATAGCATCATGTTTGACACATTTGTTCCTGAGATCAATCCTTTCTCATAGCCTCCTAATAGAGTCATGTTTAGTAGCCCATCATATCTTTGGTTTATACCTATGCTGTGTTCCTACAAAATAAATATCCGCAGCATCTGGCAGATCAGATTCAGTGACTTGTGTTGCACTTTCATTATCATTTTCTTCTGCTTCACCACCTACACTTCCTGCCCTAAAATGACTCCTCAGTCTTCCAGTAACTGTTTTTTTTTCTCTTTTTCTTTTACAGCAACGCTTTCATTTTCATGTATGTGTCTGGAATGACAAAGGTCGTCATCTCCACCATTATTTCTCAAGCGCAGAAGCATCATTTAGCCTGAGAAGTTTTCTCTCTCTCGCCTCATGGGAGCATGTGCTGTTATGTAAAAACTGAATATTTAGATGTTGGTTAAAAATGCTTCTCAGCTGAGTTAGAAAGAAAGATGTTTTCTTGGTCTTTTTAACTTTAATAAATGAGGTAAATTATTATTAATCCCATACAGAATAGCTAAAGGAGCTTGACAGCTTGCCAGCCATTACTCTATACACTAATGCCCATCTGGTGTTTAGCATTAGCGCCTAAACACAGTCAGTAATTCAAAAAATGTAAATCTTTAAAGGCCCATATACAATATAAAGTCAGCTGGATACAGGACCTTCAGATCTACAAGCCAAATGCCGACTTCACAGTCAACTAGACACAGATAAGCTAGCTAACGTTATGCTAATTGAATGCTACAAAAATGTTGGCTAATCATGAAAAACATGTAAAAATCATGTAAATAACACACACGCACAACGTTAGTTCACTTTTGTGTCCAACTCAGTAGTGACATTTACTCAAGTATTGTACTTAAGTACAATTTTGAGGTACTTTTGACATTTTATGTAACTTTATGCTCCATTTTAGAGGCAAAAGCTGCACTTTTTACTTTTTATCCAACAGCTTTAGTTACTTTTCAGGTCAAAATTTAACATGAAAAAAACATTAAAGTGATTAGATGTATTTATTTATTTTAATTAAACATCATTAAAGTATCTTAAGTAGTTAAAATTAGCCCGATCCTATGACTTTAAAATTCTGCTTACATCAATACACATAATCTTATAATATAGATCATATAAAACAATCTGCATAAAAAATGCTTTCACTTTTGGTACTTTAAGTGCTGATACTTTTGTAGTTTATTACAGTAAGTTTTGAATGCAGGACTTTTACTTGTAGTGGAGCAATTTTCCACAATTCTCACCCATGGCTAAACCTGAGCAACCGATCCAGTTGAGTGCTCCAATAACTTGAATCAGGTCTTTAGTGCTCAAATTATTTTATTTGCTGGTTTACAGACATCTCTTTCCCGATGTAATTCTGTGAGGAGAAAGTCTTTTTGGGTGCCCATCGTATCACATGACAGAGCCGGAAATTGTAATTCCACCATTTGGCCACTCCAAATATTGGCTCCAAAGCCTGGCACTTTTCCTGGAGGCTTGCTGGAAACAGAGAAAAAGCTAAACTATCTTTGTCTAAAAAGCAACAACATGTGCCGACCAGCACTTATAAAGCTTACATGTTAATACTTTGTATAGAGTTTGTTTAATCCATACAAATAAAATTATAATCAGTTTAACAGTGAGTTATGTGTATTTCTTGGTCAGGGCCAGTAACTTGGAGTCTTAGCTGGTTGCTTAGCAACTGCAAAATTGTAAGGTGCACATGTATCTAAAAGTGATGCAGACTTACAGTCCTGCATTAAGTCATACCCAAAGGGTCTAGTGTTCAGATTTTATATAATTTATATATATATATATTGTATTTTTTTAAACAGTTTTAGAGCAGAATTGCTTCAACTTTGAGGCAATTTTTAAGGATGTAGATTGCTATTTGAACTATAATCAATTATATAAATGGACAAAATTATTGTCTGTGTAACTTTCAGTGTAATGAAAAACAATTCAACAAAAATGTGTTTTTACACACCTATGATGAGGTGGTACGTGTTTTATACTTTTTTATGTACTTATACTTTTTATACTTACTGTTCCTTTTCTGTTTGAAATAAATGATAAAAATGTAGCCTTTTAGACATGCCAATAAAAAGTATTAAAAAAAGAAAATGAGATATGATTCAACCAACCTCGGCAACAGTTTGAGAGTGATTTGCTTCCCCAAATGAAGGAGTTCAAGTATCTCAGGGTCTTCATCCTTCCTGCTGTTCTCTTTTTGGATTTATATTTATATTTTCTAAGGATGCCTCTCTCTGGGTCTTCGTTTTCTTTTTTTTTGGAGGACATCCAATTGGTAAGAGACCTTGGATAGACCCAGGACAAACTGGAGATTATACATCTCATCTGGCCTGGAAATGCCTCAGTTTGGTAAACACTGATAGACGTGCGCTTTGCCTACTGCCACCATGACAAAACCCCAGATAGGCAGTAGAAAATGGATGATGGATAGTGTGTGTGTTTGTGTGTCTAGCTGTGTAAATGCTAGAATCCACTGCACAACCGGTGGCAGAATGAAAACATGCTCCGCCTGCCAATTAAGGGGCGAAAGACTCACTGAGGCACTGGTCCCCCATAGAGCCAGCTGGAGCCCTGCATATAGCCTTAGACTTCATACACACCACAGCTTACTTCAAAGCCTCTCTGATGTACACTAGACTATTTTGGGGCTATGAGCTGAAGGCAGACAGAGTGACTCAGAAAAATAGAGAAAAAAAATGTTGTTTTCTGTTGGTGCATCAACAAACAAATCAAGCTGGAGTTAAGTATGTAGAGGAAGTGGGGGGGCGAGGAGAGAACCTTGCTGCCAGCTTTTTCAAACTGCATCACTGTTAGAAAAGCACAAAAGCAAAACCTCTAACCTTTCCGTTATTTCCCTCGCAGACAGTAACTTCCTCCTGGGAAACGCTCAGGGTCGTCATGGCTACCCCATCGTGTACTGCTCCGACGGGTTCTGTGAGCTGACCGGTTTTGTTCGGACTGAGGTGATGCAGAAAACTTGCACCTGCAGCTTCCTCCATGGAGCCGAGACCAATGAGAGTGTAATCCAACAGCTGGATAAAGCCCTGGAGGGCCAGCAGGAGTACCAGGGAGAAGTGTGCTTCTATAGGAAGAATGGTGAGGGCCATATGCACACGAGCATCCAGATGTTGAGTTTGCCAAATGCTCTCAAACATGCACTTTAATATTTATTATTTATTTAAACCGTTTTATGGCCTTTCTTTCATTAAGAGGACAGTTATTTCTGTGAAAGCACACAGAAGACAGTGAGGCGAGGTTAGGATAGCTGTAAAAATGAAACATTATAGTTTTAAAAGAAATCCAATCATCATATGTGGAGAAGAACTATCTGGCGGTATTAGTGGGTAATCTCAGTGTAATAACTTGTTTAATATTCTCAGGAAATCCATTTTGGTGCCTCCTGGATATTGTGCCAATTAAAAACGAGAAAGGGGAGGTCGTGCTGTTCCTCTTGTCCTTCAAAGACGTCAGTGAATCTTATGGGAAAAGCCATCACTACAGCCAAGGAGACGGTGAGGCCTGGCTATACGCAGACTTCTAACTGTGCCATTTAAATTTGATCATCAATTAAAGTGATTCAGTTTAAAGCTCAGAGCTTTCATTGATTCCTTAACTGTTATGTTTTGGCTCACAGGTATGCCAGAGGCTGCTCACCAGAGCAGAAAAAGCAATCGATCGCACTTTTCCCAAGCTCGAGAGAGGGGACGGACTATACTGCACCACCTGACCAACCTGTTCAACAAGAGGAGCAAGAGGAAGCTGGCCAATGTGAGTACACACCCCTCATCAACAGGATCATAAAACTCATGATTAAAATACAGTGTGAGTCTCAATGTTTCATAAGTCAACCAGCAACCCTTTGGACATTTTTGGACAATTCAAAATGTATTAAAAATGTTTTCACAGACAGATTTATTGGCCAAGTATGCAAACACAAACATGGAATCTGACTCTGGTTAACATGCTCTGAATGCACAATTTGTAAATTCACACATAATGTGTGCATCATTTACAACCAGAATGTACATTAGAAATAAATAATTATGGTGGTTAATGATGAATATGGGTGATAAATGGCCGTAAATATAATCCAAGCACTTCAGATATTTACTTTTAAAGGGGTAAGATGCAGGACTTGTTGCTTTCTATTTGTAAACACAGTCTTCACATCCCTCCTCCCTGACTCAACAAAATTGATAGTAAACCCCTACTCCAGTTTTGGAACAAGCTGGTGCTCTGCTATATTTGCATTTTATCTACTATTTATTGTAGATTCAGACCCAATGGGTGACGCCCAGAAATGTCCTGAACACAGCAAAATGAAAAGAAGGTAGAAAAAGGCAGATACAGACACAGCAACACACTTCTAGCAGGTCCTTAGAGATGGCTGAGAAGGATTACTTTTTTATGAGTCTGTATATTGTTTTTGCAGCAAGATCTCCAACCTCAACAACAGAACAGACCGTGAGTCAATACCACCTAAAACGACCCATATGAGTGTTTCGTTGCTTCCAGTACAGAGCGGAGCATTCGTTTCGTCGAATTTATGCTATAAGAACATGGATCTATGTTTAATTGATAAAACGTCCTGTTAAGTGTTATAAAAGACAATTTAAACAGTAAATCAATGTACGTAAAAGCTGGAAGTGAAGGAGTTAGGAGGGTGACTTGAGCCACAGAAGTTACGTAAAAAGTTGTTTACTTTTGTTTTCACGTGGGACACAAACACTTTTCTCCTGGATGAAAGTCCGCTGTTTGTTCAACCCATCCCACCTCAGAGCGAAATCCACCATTTAATCTCCACATCACCCTAAATCATTACTGCTACGTCGAGTATGTACAGCAGAGGACAGACTAAAACGTAAATTTGTGTCGTATTTTGCTGCCTGTGCAAACGGCCTCTTTTGTCGTTCTTCAGGGGAGACCAGTGTGTGTTTTTTGCATAGCGTACTGTACCTTCAATCTGTTTCTCTCCAACTGTGTCGACTTAGCACGACAGCACCAGGATGCTAATAAGTGCACTACAGAAAGAAATCTCACATGTTCCACTTTTCACAGCTCTTGTGATGCTTTCAGGGTTTTTCTCTCATGTGACATCTTTCTCTTTCAGAGTGTGTTTCAGAAACCGTCTCTACCTGAGTACAAAGTGGCAGCTGTTAAGAAGTCACGCTTCATCCTGCTGCACTACAGCATCTCCAAGGCCTTGTGGGATTGGCTCATTCTGCTGGCGACCTTCTACGTCGCCGTCGCTGTACCTTATGACATCTGCTTTGTCAGCAGTGATGAGGGGAGCGACTATCACTCACTTGTCAGCAGCAACACTGTAGTCAGCGACATCGCAGTGGAGATGCTCTTCATACTTGGTATATTTATATTTTTTGATATCAGTGGTAGCTTTTGTTTTAAAGTCTCCTGCACTGGTTGCGTGGCCTTCATGTTGTGGCATCTTGAGAATTATGAAGACACCAGAACAGAGTTTAATTTAAGAACTATATTTCCCAGTGCCGCTGCAGTGGTTTCCGTGGCAATGGCTAACACGGCTACATCTCCCACCTTTCCTCGCCCACTCGCGGTGCCTCTGTTGCCCCAGGTTACATACCATAATTAGATTTCTCTCACTTCGTCCCACTTTTTCTTCCAAACGAAGTGTGATAGCACATCTGTCAGGAGGCACTTTGACTTCCTATCTTTCAACAAGTTTGTCTGGGGACAAAATGAACTCACATGTTATCACACTCTGCTGTTTTTTCTTTCCTTTTTATGTGAAAGTAAATCATTTTTATGGCATTGAACTTCAGTGAGCAAGCAAGAAAAAAGCAAAAATGTCTCAGGGATGTCTCAGTGGTGCAATGTTGCTAAGTACATTTACTCAAGTACTGTACTTAAGAACAACTTTGAGGTACTTGAGTATTTCCACATATATAACTTTATATTTCTACTTCACTACATTTTAGGGGCAAATATTGTCCTTTTTACTCCACGACATTTAGCTCCAACTTTAGTTACTTACCAAGATTTAGAGTGAAAAAATACGATCATTGTTAAACGATTATACATGTTTAGAAATTAAACCACATGAAAGTATATTAAGTAGTTAAAATAAACCCTACCTACATGCATAAAAAAAAAACAATAACGAGTTCTGCATAACGAGGACTTTTAGTTTTGATACTTTTGTACTTACTGAAGTACATTTTGAATGCAGGACTTTTACTTGTAATAAGTAATTTTGCAGTTTGATATTAATATTTTTACTTAAGTAAGTGATCTGAATACTTCTTCCATCACTGTATGAATTACAGGAATGTTTACATTGATTAAGACAAGATAAGACTTATACAGGGGAGTTTACAAAGATATAGAAACAGAATAAAGAATAAAAATAAGACATATACACACATAATATACATACATTATATACAACGTATATATAAAATACTTACATTGCTGCCATTTAGCATTTACTGTTAATATTGCAAATAGGGTTTTGTTGTTATTTTTTATTATTTTATTTGTATATATGTGCAGAGGATATACAAAGTATAAGGGGTATAAAAAACATATATAATATAAAAAAATATACAGAGGATATTTATATATAAGGTAGGCTGTGCAGCAAATATGTAAAAAGTATAGATGTGTGCTATTTAGTATAAGTATAATAATGAAAGTATGATAATATAATAATAAGTATAATAATAATATGGTATAAAAATACAGCATATTATAATATAGTAGAGAAAGAGCAGCTTTAACTGGTGCCATCGTGATGCTCATAATTGTATTACATCATATGTTTTATGTCCCTTTAAACAGTTTAATGTGTTTTACTTCCTTTGTTTCTCCTTTCCAGATATTATCCTGAATTTCCGCACCACCTACGTGAGTCAGTCGGGTCAGGTGGTGTACGACGCCCGCTCCATCTACCTCCATTACTGCACCACGTGGTTCTTTGTGGATCTGATCGCGGCGTTGCCCTTTGACCTCCTCTATGCTTTCAACATCACAGTGGTAGGAATATCGCTTTACATATCTCAAAGTTCAGCGTGCCCCCAGGTTTTACACTTCCCCGTCTCTTTAAGTGCACAAACTTTAAGACTCCCCATTAGAAGTGTTCTCGCCTGGAGCTCCGGACTGAAGATGATTATCCCTCCACTTCGCTGAGCATTCTCGTTTATCTGCTCGCGTCCGTGTTATCCTTTAGATAAACACTCGTACTTCTCAAGGATTAGTTTTACTTTGCCGCAGGCCTCGACTGCCTCACAGAGACATCTCTCTATCAGGGCTTACAACTTTTCTGCATTGTATGTAAAGCTAAGCTTTTTATTTATTCTGTTCCATTTATTCATATCTTACTCAACACTTGACTTGTTTTATTATTTTTGTCTTACATTTTATTCTTATTCGACTCTTCTCTGACCCCTATTTATGTGTAGCTTTTTATGCTGTCCTTGTGTATCTTTTGTGTTTTTCGTAATGGCTTATGTAAAGTAAAAGTGCTACACAAGCAACCTTGCCTCTCCTCTAACAGCCTTGGTTTTGTTGGAATTGATTCTTGAAACTTTCTTGCTAAAAGTAGTATTTAATTCAGAGCAAGTGCTTTGATTCTGTAGTCGAGAGAAAAGAGGATGGGTCACAGGTTAGATCAACAAACATCTCCGCTAACAAGAGTGGAATAAAAGTAGTGAAGTTTTTAAACAGAGGAAAGAAATACAAAAGACCCTCTCTGTCTTCTGCTCTCTCTCTCTCTCACACAGACCTCGCTGGTGCACTTGTTAAAGACGGTTCGTCTCCTGCGTCTGCTGCGCCTGTTACAGAAACTGGACCGCTATTCCCAGTACAGCGCCGTGGTGCTGACCCTGCTCATGTCTGTGTTTGCTCTGCTCGCTCACTGGATGGCTTGTGTCTGGTATGTCATCGGGCGAAAAGAGATAGAAAGCAGTGACCCCGTTACCTGGGACATAGGTGAGCACACTGTGTGTCTGTGTCTCTGTGTGTGTGTGTGACAGCTCCAACGCCACTGAATCAAGAGTATAATGTTCTTCCTCTCTCATTAGGCTTTGCCGAGACATTTTTAGTGTCTCTCTCGGCAATCCCAAAGGGCCAGTACTGCACATCTCTAGTCATGCTTGAATGCCTGAATGCCTCAGCCTCATTTCAACCTCTAGCTTGTCTCATCTCAGCCCGGAGGAAGTTTAGGTCACAGACTAATTCCATTATATCACCAGTAATTATATCACCAGTTATATCACCCCTCATATCACCTACCAAAGGAGAAAAGGTCGTCCATTGAAGCATAATTATTAGTTCAGTCACCTAAGAAGGTCACGTTATTCTTAGAAAACTGTCCTCTGCCCTCTTCCACCAGGCTGGCTGCAGGAGTTAGGGAAGCGTCTGGAGACGCCGTACATTAACCGCACCATGGGTGGTCCCTCCATCCCCAGCGCCTACATCGCCTCGCTCTACTTCACGCTCAGCAGCCTCACCAGTGTTGGCTTTGGCAACGTGTGCGCCAATACAGACGCCGAGAAAATCTTCTCCATCTGCATCATGCTCATGGGTGGTGAGTTCATCTCACAAGATTCACAGAATCATGACAAATGCTGAGAGTAAATCATAATGCTTACATCCTTCCCCCACCTCCAGCCCTGATGCACGCAGTGGTCTTTGGCAACGTGACAGCCATCATCCAGCGCATGTACTCCCGGCGCTCTCTCTACCACACCAGAATGAAGGATCTCAAGGACTTCATCCGTGTGCATCGGCTGCCTCAGCTGCTGAAGCAGAGGATGCTGGAGTACTTTCAGGCCACCTGGTCTGTCAACAATGGCATCAATGCTAATGAGGTTGGTGAGGAATCACAAGTTAGCAACCATTTGCCTGTGACATCTTTGAATATGAGCCAAAATGAGAAGTTTTTCAATGAAAGAAACATTATGTTCAATTGGTATTTACTGCTATTTAGCACCACAACAATTTCAGAGTGTTAATACAATTGTCTACACTGGCTTTTGTACAATCTCCAAGTCTGGAAAAAGGACCCGTGCTAACACAGTCTGCTAACCCGAGCTGTTTCCTTAACCTATCTGTCCGGCAACCAGATAGGCAATACATCCATAAATCAGCACATCATTTTGCAGAAAAAAAAGAAAAAAGAAAAGTCTTTCAATGGCTACAACATGGATACAGTGTTGGAGGCGGAACCCTGTTCATTCCTATGAAGGTTTCTCAGTGGCGCATGAAGCCAAAAAAATTTTGACCCCTATGTCTAAAATTACCCAAACTTCTGCAGCTGTGGCCCCTTACAGCATCACACTCGTGTTTCCTTCGACCCAGCCTCCCAGGTCGCTCAGTCTCTCTAATGATTGAAAAACAAATGATCAGCTGATTTACAGATGTCCCTCTCCGAGTAGGAAATTTTGGCCACTATGTCAAATTGGCTTCAAAGCCTGCCACTGTTCCTGGGAGCCTGAGCTACACCCAGTCAAATAGTTTCAAAATATGGGACGTGCGAAGGAAATCCTGTGCAGAATTGGCGTTCTGGGCCAGAGGCGGTAGGTCGGAGTTACCATTCTCCCAATAACAGATCAGTCGAGCATCAAAATGATACAAGCTGTTTTTTTTAATAAGTAACTATACAATGTGTGAACTGTTGAATGTGTGGGCTGCAGCAATGTCCTTTTCATGGAGGAAAAAATACATTTTGTGTGGGTGCAAGATTCTAGATTAAAAATGTCATCGTTTAAATGTGGGTCACCTCGAAGTCTCTGGTGCCCTATTCCATTTCCTTAAGTAGACGCCGGCACTTTGTTGCAAATAGATCTTCAGTAACAATACCAGAACTGATCCAGGAGAAAATCCCTGTAATTGCAGGAGTAGGATTCGAAATACAGAGAATACTCATTAACACCCTCGCCGCCACCATCTGTAGATAATTAATTCACTGTGGAAGGTAGCAGACACAGCCAGTGATTTCTGAGAACATGCTAGCTTTAACACCTCCAGTCTGTTTTTACTGAGCGCGGCGAATCATGCGAGTGCATCGCCCTTTAAAACCACAATCTGTACCTCTTTGTGTTGGCTCTTGTATTTAGCAGTTGAGCAAAAAATCCTTTAGGCTGCTTAAAAAAAGGACTTCAAGGTTCAAATATAATTCAAAGTAGAGTCCTTAACTATGAGTATTTAAAAGGAGGCTCTGTACTAAGTGATTTCTGCAAACAAGGGGAGAGAGAGACTCCTGAAATAGCATATGTTTGACAGAACAGATGCACTTTCATTTTAACTAATGCAGCTGTTGGCTGTCTACAACTTGAAGCATATTTTTATGCTTCAACTGCATTTCCTTCCAATTTGAACAGGTAACTAAACTGATAGTGTTTAATGGGATAAGTGCTGTTGAAATGTTTGCAGCCGCACACACAAACAGATCCAGTGTGACACTGACAGACAATCCCAGCTGCTGCTGTTCCTGCTGACGTCTTGCTTTCGCTATGCAGTGAGTGCAGACAAGAAGTTAGTGTGTTTGGCTCTTTTAGTGAAACGACCGAATCCAATTTTGAGAGTAAGCAGTGTGGTACTCTTTTAAGTTTCTTAAAAAACTGCTTTTCATCTTCTTCATGGTAATCCGTGTGGTACTTTTTATCGTCAGTGGGATGAAAGCAGACACAGATCACTAACAGAGCGATATTTTTGTATATCCCCAAGCACTTTTCTAAAGTTATTTACTTCCCGTCCTCTTTCTTAGCTGCTGCATGACTTCCCAGATGAGCTGCGAGCCGACATTGCCATGCACCTGAACAAAGACATCCTGCAGCTGCCTGTGTTTGAGCGAGCCAGCAGAGGGTGTCTGCGCTCCCTCTCCCTGCACATCAAGACCTCTTTCTGTGCACCTGGGGAATACCTGATACGGCACGGAGACGCCCTGCAGGCCAACTATTTTGTCTGCTCGGGGTCTCTGGAGGTTCTGAAAGACGGCATGGTCCTGGCTATCCTGGGTCAGTATCAAACATTTCCTCTCTTACTCATCCTGCACCTTTGAGATGTGTTGCACCCTGTTATAACCCCTCTGTTTTATCGACAATCCCTGCAGGCAAAGGTGACCTTATTGGGGCGGATCTACCGGAACATGAACAGGTGATCAAGACCAATGCAGACGTGAAGGCCCTGACCTACTGTGACTTGCAGTACATCAGCGTCCGGGCCTTGAGGGAGGTCCTTGGGCTGTACCCAGAGTACGGCAGCCGGTTCAGCTCTGACATCCACCAAAACCTCACCTACAACCTGAGGGAGGGCAGTGAAGCTGACGTAAGATTTTACCATCACACTAAAATAGTGGAAAACACAGAGAAATTTCAATGCACCCATGTTTCATTTCTTTGCTCCTGCTCATTAAGAACAACATACCAATACTCCAAATACAGAATGTCTGTAATGCCTTGTTAATTTTGATTTCCCTATCTCTAGGGAGGAGCAAAGCTTCCATGGTCTTCCAGGCTGTCTCAGGTATGTGCACTTCCAAATATAATTATTCCAGCCTTCTGGCAATCAGTGAAAACACAATCTGTGCCTGCATAATAAGGCATTAGTGTCCTTTGAAACTTTAAGCTAAAACAAAAGGTTAACTAAAGGATTCTACCAGGAAAAGTCTGCATGACAGATAAAAATCAATAAGACACTTTGCTATATTTATTTCTGGTTTGTGTTTTCACACCACGTTATGCACAAAGTGTGAGAATATTGTATGCAGAAAAATTTAACCTTTGCATGTTGGTATGAAATAGAAATGGCCATAATATATAAGTGCACTTGCTAATGAAGCCCGTCTGTTTGTTTTCTATCTTTAGGTTCAGCTCTGTTGCACAAGAGAAGGCTCTGGATTTTGTTCTTACATTTTGATTTAGCACTCTCCATACATGCAAATATGTATTATTTATATGCCGCAGTGAATTAAATTGGACTTACAGGATGATTTACAATTACATGCAGGAGCTGTTATAGGGTCACTTAGCACTAATGCCCTTTAATGGTTCTTGGGCTATAAACCAGAAAGGAACCATTAAGTCCTTCCAGGTCTTCTAACTCATATTTAGGCTTATTTTCAATTTAGTTTGTTTCCGATAAAATCATTATTATCCTGAAACATGTCATCCAATCATTATTTTAGTATTTTTCTGCAGAAAAGGTCAGCTGGCTCACTGATAGGTGAGGACTAGAAAAACTGGGCCAGAAGGCCATCTATGCATGTGTTTGTTTAGAAATTGAGGGGTTAATACCCAGTCACATTTAGATTTACAGTGGGTGGGACCAAAAATCATCATGCTTGTATCTAGAAGGAGCAGTGAAGGCAGCTTATGCCCACAGCTCCTGTGTCAGGTGCTCCCACGTGAGTGAGGGGTGAAGTTATCACATTAATTATTTCCAAAGGAAAAGGACCCTTGGCAGTAGCCCTCGAGTCTTGAGTGCAGCTTTAAGAACCTTTCAGCTTCCATTTATTTCCACAAATCAAAGAAAACACCGACCTGTCCTTCCGCTGTCTCCTCAGGGTCACGCTGCTGTGGACCGTAAAGTTCCCTACATTATCGAGGCAGAAGACGCAGACCGCGGAGACGACACGAGACACTCTCAGCAGAGGAGGGCGCCGCTGTTACACGGCACGAGCAGCCCGGTGCGCCAGCCCCGCCTCAGCACCCTGTTAGGAGAGGAGCTCCACCACATCAACGCCCTCCGCATCTGTCGCTCACCTGTTCAGGGCTGCAGAGGCCGCAGTCCCTCTCCGCAGCAGTTTGCCCACCTGGAGCTCTCTCAGTCTCCTCTGCCCAGTCACATGAGTGACCCCGGTTTGAACCGCCGGCCTGCCAATCTACTCATGCCGTCCCTGCCGTGTGTTACTCCACTGAACCTAAGCCCCAGGTAACCTGCTCATCCTGCTCTCCCCAAATATAATTCAGTAATCACTTTTGCATCTATTTAATATTACGTAACACTGATTTGTGTCTCCGATAGGGTCGTGGATGGAATTGAGGACAATGGTCACACATTTCAATTTAATGTAGAGCAGCGCGAGACAAAGACTAATGTAACAGGTAAAGTCTGTCAGCAGCATGATGGATGAAAGGTGAACTTAATGGGATTCAGGCGGCAAAAAATCTTGATTAAAAACACTTTTCAGGAACAAGTGCTGAAAAAAAAGTAAAGCATGGTTTAAAGAAATATAAGAAATAGCACATATAAACACTTTGTGACCCGTTTTGTTGCTCTATGTTCAAGCTGTACCTTTTAATCCTTCTCATTTGGGATTACATGTCATATTATATAGTGCATATAGAGTGTTATCTCAGGTCAGCTGTATTGTTCAGCTGTTTTTCATCATCTTTCAGACCAGTTCCAGGTCAGTGCTAACCTGCTGCTGGAGACAGAGGAGGTGAGGCAGAACATCAGCAAACTGAATAAAGAGGTATGGATGAATATTTATTTTCCTTTGATTCACCAGTGATTGTATACACATGATAACAATATAGACATACTAACAACTACAATTACATATATTATTGATTTACAAAACATGAAAGGATACATTCATAACAGGGGACAGCATGGGAAAATATTTGAAATAAATTAAAAAATGAAAATATAGAAGATAAAAACTGGAAGAAAAGTCAGAATGAGAGCAGAAATAAAAAACATTATTTTATTATTTTTTATTTCAAATAAAGAAGAAGATGAGGAAGTGTGGAAGTGAGCAGAAATATAAGAAATAGAAATACAGAAAATAAAATGATCTCATGTGCTCTGATCTGGATGCATTCCTTAAGAGTTTTGCAGGATCAGTTTGGTATTTTATAATATTAGACCTAACTCAGTAATATAAAAATGAGAAATATAAATTTGCTGGTGATGTAGAATATCAGTACACTCATTTAGGGGTTACACAATTTTGGTGACAGTGTTAAATGTGCTGTAAGAAATCAACAAAGTCCAATTTTGACTCCTTTTTTTTATTATTTTCCTGTCATTTGGGAGTCAGTCCCTGTAGCTCGTTATACAGCAGCGAGAATGCAATAAAATGACAGTAAACTAATATGACAGGGACAGGCCTGTTGATTCAGCAGTAAAACTACAACAAAGATGCCAACTTTTCTTTTTGTTCTCAGGTGAACAACTTGAACCAAGAAGTCTCCAACCTGGCCAAAGAGCTCCACGACATAATGCATTTCCTCCAGTCTCACATGGCCATGCTGCATGCCCCTCCAGGCTCCTCTTACTCCTATGGCCTACAGATGGCTCCCAGTCCTAGTGTGACTGCTTCCAGCAACTGGCAGCCCCCGCATGTCCCTTTAAATATTGCCACCGGTCTGCACCTCCACCATGAAGCGATTAGCCACCCAGCCAGGAATGTGTGGGGCTGCAGTGGGATGCCTTCCCAGGGCAGAAGTCCCACCTTGCTGCACTCTTCAAGCCCTGCGGCATCCTGTTTACACCTGTGCTGCTCTGACAGAGAAGGGGCCACAGCCCATAGGTTACAGAGCCAGTGTAGCCCCTTTCAGGCCTCCAGAACCACCCCAAACTCTCCCTACATGACCCACTCACATGCACGGGGAGGTCCATCCCTCCTGGGCATCAGTTCTGCCTTCAGTAGCTTCCCAGGGGTTTGTCAGGCCCCACAGGTGCCGTATAACCCCTCTATTCCCACAATGAGCAACTCTCACCCTCTGTGTTCCCCTGTTAATTCTGGCTACACTCATCAGCCTCTGAGTGTCCAAACAAACTCTGATCCCACACATAATCAGACCAACTCCCAGACCCCCATCCATTCCTCCATCACATACGCGGGCCAGCCGCAGTATCACACCACCTTCAGCTCTCTCACCTCAGTCCACACTTCAACATGCACAGAGCACAACCAGGGCCAACAGGGCTCTAACAGTGGCCCCAGGCAACATGACCTGGTAGGATCCAGTCCAATCCATCACACACAGGACCCTGCATGTTCTCTGCTCGGGCAGGTAGACACAGACTGTAGAGCTTCACTGTGTCAAGAGAGGACAGACAGCATTGAATCTCATGATCAGAGTGGCTGTACTCCAGCTGTAGAAGTTCAACCACCTCTCTTGGATGTGGAGGGAAAACAAAGCCCCCTCTGATGACCTCACCTTGTTGTGTTACTGTATGATAATGACGTCCTTGTACTGTTAAAGACTTTTGGTGTAAACTTCCCACAATGCTCTCCTCTCACATGCACGGACAGCCACCCAGAATCCTCCTGCCACAACTGAATTAAACATTTTGTAAATGATCGTGTTTTCGTTCTGGTAGTGGCATTATTTGTTATTAATTGCTTTCTGTTCTACAGAGACTGTCATGGCCAATGCATTCATTTCCACCAACTCATTTATACAGCACAGACTCTCTTTTTAGTATTCAGTACAGGGATATTCAGATATTTATAAAAGCAATTTATCAGCTACACTGAAAACCAGGCACGGGAAGATTAGCTGTGTATTTTTATGATTTAAGAGCTGCAGGTCTGCGGCGCCACTCAATGGTGACAAATGGTTACAACAACAAAAGGATAAAATGTCAAAACAGTGCAGAGGAACAAACCTGGATATCTTCTTTGAAACTGAGGGGGAAATATATCTCAGTCACGTAAGATATATGTTTGATTTTGGTGCACTATAAATCCAGCAACATGTGTTCATTAGGTAAATGAATGTTTGATGCCTTGACCTCCCAATCGAGGGGCATCCCTGATTTTTTGCTTTACATCTTTTTGCCTGTGCTAATAATGATTAACTACATTTTTGGGACATAAGAGGATGCTCAAAATCTCTTAAAGACTATTTAAACTTTGGAGAATATTTGGACAGTTAGAGACATTAATATGAATCCTTTATAGGGCCACTCTGTCAATGATTACTTATTTTTACAGGCTTACGTAAATGTGTAGAAGTTTTATGTTTCTTGGTTGAACTTGTTTGTATTTTTTATATTTTTGAGTTAATCTTGAATGTTATTCACTTAAAAATCAAGTATAAGTCAGGGCTGTATGTGGCATACTTATGTAGCATGTGCCTTCTGTGATCCAACCTGGAAGAGAAGGTTGAAAGGAAATTTCTCCCGGGAGAAGCTTAAGAGCTAACTGACCTTTTAAAGCATTTTTAAAACAAAATCCTTAATGACTAATGTTACACAAAAGGCTACTGCAGTAGACGTTTATTTAAGATTATGATTTTATTTGCAAATTTCAGATTTCTATTTGTAATTTATATATTGAGAGGAACATTTTGAGCGTATGTGTATCTGAGCAGGCATATGTTCCCCCTACTATAACTGCAGCCCTGATTAAGTAGGCCTAAGTATTTTACTTGCTATATTTTAAACATTAATCAGAATAATTATTGTGTTGAAATTATGCTTGTGGATTTCCATTCACTGCATATTTATAACTTTATTTATGACTGAAGAGGGCCCTGTGCTGCAGAGAGTGGTGTCTCGTGCAGACCGCTGCTGTCATTGGTCAGAAAGCCGCTGACAAAAAGTGGGACGTTCCCGGAAAAATCGCTAACCGGAAGGGAAGGCCAGAGCCTCAGAAGAAGAAGAAGACAGCCGCCGCCGATGAGACCAGCGAAAGAAGAAAAAGTACTGTAAGTCCAACAACTTGAAATGATAGAAGATGGGGGTAAAGAGGAACACTGTACGCGTGTTGGACTCTTTTGTCGACGAGCTGTTAACCGTAATTAGACACGCTCTGTCACATTTTGGTCAGCCGATCAGCCAAGTCCGGGTTCAGCCGAAATGTCCATCAGACAGGATCGAGAGAGGCTACGAGTTTCTAGCCCTGGGGAGACCACAAAACATGTCCAAAAACCATTAGCTCGGACACTGCTAAGAAGCATATGACATATGTTTGTGCCAGCAGCAGACACAATAACAAGCCTCAATGTCCGAGTTTGTCAAATGTCAAACAGCTGACGACGTGGGGCCGAGAAAAGGAAAGTTGTCTAATGACGTTTTCGGCAGTTGGCTATAGCCGCTAACCGGGCTAACGCTATCAGAAATCAAGTTTTAATTCCCAGAGTTAGTTTAGTTTATCGACAATTCACGTTAGCAAGCTAGTGCTGATGCTAAACAAATGACAATGTTTATATCTAACGTTAGCTAGTCGCCCTTTTGAAAATCGCTTAGCAAAACTGACGTTACTTGTCCATGTTATGCTATCTAGCTAAGTTATTCATGGCGCTTTATTTTGACCGTTAACTAACCAAT
>CAFUXE010000128.1:245376-261917 GCA_903364295.1 Serranus cabrilla | reverse complement strand
ACCAATGGCACTTAAAGGGCCGTCTTGCTCACGTTTTGTTTCTGTATTTGTGTAGAGGAAATAAAATGAAAACAGGAAGGAATATAAACAGGTCATTGGCCTTATCCTTTCATCTCCTGCCCCCTGCTCTCCCGTGCACCGTGCTTTTCTTAAGTATTTCCATCATGGTCTTACGACACTTTAAACTCCAGGTGCATGCAGCAGTCCTTCACTCTTCTGTCTTGTTCCTGGTCCGCTTCCTGGAAAAGATGAAGAGAGAAGGTTCCTTACAGGAGAACGGGAATGAACAGATATTTCCTTCTTGATAGAGCTGTGTAGATTGAATTATTACATTGTTATTGTTATCACTATTACTATTACTTCAACTTCTTTTGACACAGGCTGTCCAGTATGATTTTTAAAGCCTTCAAGGTTTTACAATCATCCATCTATGTTATCAAACCATATACAGTAAATAGTACTTTATTAACATTGTCACCCATAAGTAATTTTAGCATTAATGTAATGTTTTTGAATCAACAGTGTACAATGACAAATACAAAAAGCAAGATTTGTTTTCTTGACCAAAATCACAACTGTGTATTGACAACATTGCTGTATTTGTATCAGACTTTTCAAGTTTATAATCAATCAGTAGTTATTGTCAAACAATATCTTCCCAATCTCTACATGATGTTTTGTCAACCTTAATTATTTTGTGATGGATTTTTTTTTTTTATGTCTTAATTTTTTTTTCTGAAGATTATGGTATTAAATGCACTGGTTCTGTCTCATCATCTTTGTGAATTGAGATGTTATCGTCAGCTTTTCCTTTCCTGTTTATTTTCTCTCTTTTTACTCTTCATATCAGGGAGGGATTGCTTTCAACTGTGTTGTCATTCTGTTATGGCATCAACAACTAGCACAACAGTACCTGCACAGCAGCCACTGCTGTTAGGTGGGGGGTAATAAAGGGGAGGGTGGGGCCATGGGTAGAGAAAGAAGAAGAAAAAATGTAATTTTACCAATAAACAATGGGGAAGGTATCTTTTCTGTATGCCTCTTTAATCATTCCATATCAAATATTGATGACTCAATCTTTTTTTAACTAATGAAAACCACCAGTGCAACATTTGCTTTTGATAATCTTTTGTTTTTATTATTATCCTAGCTCTAAGTTCAAAAAATCTAAAATGTCATTATGAAGGAAATTATTTTAAAGTCTAAAATCTATTATTACAATATAACTAATTCTACTTGTCCTTAGCATATAGTTGTGTGAAAACATTGACTTTTGCAAATATGAGCTTTAATACTCACAAACTACATTACCCATAATGACCGTAGGCGCGGCGTGTTGCGTTCAAGAGCGCTTTCGATGCCCGAAGAAAACACTTTTGGAAAGTACCTTTCCAAAAAAAGAATAATAGGAGACTGAAATGTTTATTACACATGCAATTATTAAAAATGTATATGTACCAATATAGAATAACAGCCTGATACCTACTTGGCAATGTAGAGTTGTCGTTAAAAGCTGTGAAAGTTTCCACCCAATAAATTATCTTTTTAATTATATTTATAATGTAATAAATATTGTTTCGCCTTGTCACTTTATTTTGAGAACTGATAACCGGACGTTATTATATGGTAAAATGTCCGTTACATTTATAATAATAATCTATATGTTGCACTTCACAATATGACCACCAGATGGCAATGAATGCTAATGACTTTAAATAGACTAGAGATCATTTCATATCTCCACCGAGCGGCGAATTTGTAAATAATCACGATTATAAACGCCTTCAGTTTTTTTGGCAATTCTGCTTGTGTAGCAGACATACTGAAAAAAAAGAAAAGAAAAAGTACCAGACAGTAAACACCTTTCAATATTGCCATAGGTGCAATAGGTGTAGTTACGCACGATGACCACTGGGGGAGCTAAACACTAACCAAGATTATCAATCGAGAATAAATAAAGCTAAATATAAAAGCATACTATGAGTTCTGGTAAAGACATTAAAAATAAAACCTTCAAACTTGTCAGTGACGTAGAAATGTGCATGAATGGTCAAAATGTTGTTGTTTTTTTATTTTGTTTTTAGATAAATCTGTATTCAAACATGTTACATAAACATAACTATTTAGTCATAGTCAAAATAGTTAGTATTTTGAATATGCACATATATAAACACCCACATAAAGCAAAATAGAAAAAAAATACAAGAAAAATGTTCATAAACTTCAGTAGTTACCAAGGGTAATTACCAATTTATCTAAATAATTATTATATCGAAATAAACGCCTCTTTCGTCTTGTTTACGTTTTTTTGGACGTTGAAACGACAGATATATAGTGGCGTTATATTTCTACTTTTAATTGTTAATGTTGTATGGAAGATGGGGAAATCTAAAATAATAACAATTTAAAAAAGGGTTTTCCACTTCCAAATTGCTGCGATTCTCTTCAATATTTTCCGACAGCACTTGAAGGCAGCATATGAGGTAAACGGGAGCAGAGGAAGAGAGTCTAGCAGCAGCGTGGACATGTCGGACCCGGCGGCGCAGGCCTTGCAACCCCGGCTTCTCCAAGCCCAGTCCGCTGGGCCAGCTGGGTCCAGTACGGCCGCGACAGGCTCCGGGTCGGGGAACAGTGACCCGGCCAGACCGGGACTTAGCCAGCAACAGCGTGCAAGCCAGAAGAAAGCCCAAGTCCGAGCTTTCCCACGGGCCAAAAAGCTTGAGAAACTTGGCGTATTCTCCGCCTGCAAGGTAGCTAGCTTTAGCTAGCCAAAGTTCACCACAACAAAGCACTCCTCGGGTAGTCAGTGTTAGCATTGGTGTATGTGTGCTAGCAAATAGTAGCACAGGTAATGCACCGCAAACATAAACAAATAGCGTAAACACCCAACGTAATTGTTAACTTTTGAAGCTAGGTAGCTAGCTAGCTAGACTCCCGTTCACTTGTGTTATTCACATTAAACCTCTAAAGATGTATCGCCAGCTAGCTTAACTGTTGAATCATTCATTGACGTACAATAACGACAGTTAATTTAGAGTTTAAGTCGCTTTATTGGGTGTTAAGCATATATTTTGCTTCTTCTCAGGCTAGTGACACATGCAAGTGCAATGGATGGAAAAACCCAAATCCACCATCAGCCACACGTATGGACCTGCAACAGCAAGCAGCCAGCCTGAGCGAGCCGTGCCGCAGCTGTGGACATGCTCTGGGTACAAAATAACCAGCCTCTACATATACACCACTGCCCTTCTACCAGAAGCAAACACATCTATATCCCAGTACTGTCTGACACCTTGTATGTTTGTTCTTTTGCCTTGCCTGCAGCTGATCATGTCTCCCACTTGGAGAATGTGTCTGAGGATGAGATTAACAGGCTGCTGGGGATGGTGGTGGACGTGGAGAACCTGTTTATGTCTGTGCACAAAGAGGAGGACACAGACACCAAACAGGTCTACTTCTACCTATTCAAGGTAAAGCCGAAGTCTATGTCACATCCGCGTGAAACAGACGTGCACGGATGATTTCAACAATAAACATTCTTCTCTATTTCTTTTAGCTGCTGAGGAAATGCATCCTGCAGATGAGCCAGCCAGTCGTAGAGGGATCCCTTGGAAGTCCTCCCTTTGAGAAGCCCAACATCGAGCAGGTGAGCATGATACCTGAAGAGGATCATTTCCTGATGATTAGCGGCAGCTGAAAAAGCAACAGGATTCTTGAGACGGTGCTTGTCACATGTTTTTCTTGTTATGCATCGTATAGTTTTGTAAAGGATGCTGCATTTTTTTTTACTAACATCTATCTTTTTCCTGATCTTGTGTTCTCTTTTCTTCCAAAGGGGGTTTTGAATTTTGTTCAATATAAGTTCAGCCACCTGGCACCAAAGGAAAGGCAGACCATGTTTGAGCTGTCGAAGATGTTCCTCTTGTGCCTAAATTACTGGAAGCTGGAGACCCCGACGCAGTATCGCCAGCGCACCCAGAAAGACGACGGGACAGCGTACAAAGTGGACTACACCAGGTGTGTGTGGCTGTGTTGTTGTCATTAGATTTCTCACTTTGATGCAGAAATCCTTCAGTAGTGTAACAGGGTTTTCCTTGTGATTCCCAGGTGGCTGTGCTACTGCCACGTCCCGCAGAGCAACGACAGCTTACCGCGCTATGAAACCACTCACGTGTTCGGCCGCAGTCTGCTCAAGTCCATCTTCACTGTGACCCGACGCCAGCTCCTGGAGAAGTTCAGAGTGGAGAAGGACAAACTGCTGCCGGAGAAACGAACACTCATCCTCACACACTTTCCCAAGTAAGCAGACTCTGTTGAAATAGTGTGTCTGTGTGTGTGTGAGAGCCCTTTATCACAGCTAAGATCAGCTGAGTCATTCCTTGGTGCTGGCAGTTCAAATTGGGGAGAAAATCTAAATATCATGTCTTGCATTTGTATTTGTAGAGATGCTATTGAAACAGAATATCTCCTAAAGATGATCAGTGTTGGGAAAGGGCAAGATATGGCTTTTTTATTGTGCACCTCAGCGTAATGAGCAGCTATCAGGCAGTTTAAATCTGTTGAAAAAAGGATCATTTTTAATGCTTTTGATTATAATCAAAGACCTAATTTGTATGTAAAATTGTAAAAATGCTCCTCAGCAAGGGAAAGACTGCAGTAGGATTCCAAAGTAGGGTTTCCTTTTCATTATAAGGCTGAGATGCAGCACCTGAGCTGTGAAGCTGAATTAATGTAAAATCAATGTGGAGGGTATTAAAACTTAAGAAATTACTTTTCTCAGATCTAATGGTTATATTCAGTCTGCAGTGGACTTCTTTAGCCAGTTTTGTCTTTAGGCTTTTTTAATTTTGTTGATTTATTTTCTGCAGCGTTTCCAAATTTTTGTGAATAATGGTCCAAAGTAAGGTGAACGTGCACCGTATAAATGGAAAAAATTTATGATTTCTTGGGAGGATTGTTGTTTCTGATTATCTGTTTCATGAGATATGTTGCATTGACCATTCATGGTTAATTGTTGGTGTGGAGAAGGCAGCATAGGAGGCTGTACAGACAATTTCAAGTTTTTTATTTTTGTTTGGTCTGAGTTCTCTGCAGACTTAGAAAAATGAGGTCCTGAATATTAGTCTTTAAAGTAACACTTTCTGCTAAATGTCAACAGGTTCTTGTCCATGCTGGAGGAGGAAATCTATGGCGAGAATTCACCAATCTGGGAAGCTGACTTCACAATGCCCGCCTCCGACGGCACACAGCTTGGACATCCGACAGGTACGACCAATATGTCCCATTACTTAAAAAATATTCAGTTTTTGTGGAAAAAATATAACACTTAATTGATTCCCAGAGTTCAGGTTACAACAAACATATCATACAGATACAGAAATTATATATGCAAAAATGTGCAGAAACAATGTGTTTAGTCCCACAACTTAAAAGCTTAACTGAGGCGGTTTTATAACTTGTATAGTCAGAAGCATAGTGAGTACATATCTATAGTTTATGGGTGTTATAGTTAAGACATTATGCATAACATGTATTGTTGTATCTTTTGTATTTACTAACTATACGCTGGCTCCTCTGTGTCGCAGTGATCAGTCCTGCTGCGGTCTCCAGCTCCCCCGCTCTGCCCAAAGGCCTGAGCAGCATCTCCTCTCTAGGCAGCATGGACGCTGGAGGTGCAGAGCCCATCACAGGTCTGTCAGGAACTAGAGTGGTACCTCATAAAATGCATATTAAAGACTTTATGGAGAACTGTGTAGCATTTAAAGCAACCAGTACATCTGTGAATACATGCTGTACAGGACTACAGTAGTACTAAACCCTTTTTGACCTGAATAATGTCTGCTCAGGAGAGAAGCGTAAACTTCCAGAGGCGCTGACTCTGGAGGATGCCAAGCGGATCCGTGTGATGGGAGACATTCCTATGGAGCTGGTCAATGAAGTCATGATGACCATCACTGACCCTGCTGCCATGCTCGGACCCGAGGTAAACAGTTCAGTGACGTTTGAAAGGCAGAGGTTTTATTTTACTCCAGGTTTGGACTGCCGTGCTCACAGCTTACGTGTTTTTATCTGTAGACTAACCTGCTGACGCCGAACGCCGCCCGTGACGAGACTGCCAGGCTGGAGGAGAGGCGGGGAATCATAGAGTTCCATGTCATCGGAAACTCGCTTTCCCAGAAGTCCAACAAGAAGATCCTGATGTGGCTGGTCGGCCTGCAGAACGTCTTCTCTCATCAGTTACCTCGCATGCCCAAAGAGTACATCACACGGCTGGTGTTCGACCCGTGAGTTCATGTTCTCAGTCACACACGTCGCCGTCCGGCTCCTGCGCTCTCGTCTGATGTCTCCTTCTTTCACAGGAAGCACAAGACCCTCGCCCTTATCAAAGATGGCCGCGTCATCGGAGGCATCTGTTTTAGGATGTTTCCCACTCAGGGCTTCACGGAGATCGTCTTCTGTGCCGTCACGTCCAACGAGCAAGTTAAGGTACACAATGAGCACGTCATGTCTAGATTTACAAGGTGCTTGTGTTTTTTCTTCTTTAGCACCTTTTTTGCTTTCTTACGCTGCATTCGGCTCTTTTTTGGTTTCGCATTAGCGGAAGTTGTGGATAGTATCTGATACTTTTTTAGTAACGCCTCTGTTGAAGTTCCAAGTGCGCTGATATAAAAAGATGGAGTTAAAACACTGCAAATCACTGATTGGTAGGAGAGAATCGTCACTAGTCCAACACAGGACGTCCTGCACAAACCTGTGATTTATTTAGTTATTTTATTTTTTAATAGTCAAGCTTTCGCCAATATCAACCACATGATTTTTCCACCACCACCCAGGTTTTAAAGAGATTGTGGAATAATGTCACAGGTCAGCTGAGAGTACCGTGGGTACAATCTACAGTGGAAAACAAAATAGAGAAAAGGACTTAGTACCAGTCAAGCAGAGACAAACCGTGCAGTGGAAACACGGCTTTAATGACCTGGGATACAAAAAAATGTTTGCTTGGTCAGCTGGAAAAAATAGAAACCAATCCTGCATTGTTTCATGTACAAAATAAATTGTTCTGGGAGAAAATAAAGCAACAATTATGATGACTCATGATGTGAATTTGGCAGCAAATAATCAGAGTCGCCTTAAAAACATTCTCAAAAGCAGCGATTGTGCAACATTCTGACTCATATTTCAATAATAACAACCACCAACTTTTTCTTTAATGCTTCATTAATTTTTCCATTATGATTTCTGCTTTAATGAACCCCATAATACCATGAAATCTCTCTTCGTCTTAAGATTACCTGGCTTATAAAAGCATTTGCATATGGAAAAATCTGAAAAGTATTGAGGTTCGTCTTTGACATTGTCTTGTCTGGTTCTTTTAACGTCAGGGCTACGGTACCCACCTGATGAACCACCTGAAGGAGTACCACATCAAACACAACATCCTCTATTTCCTCACTTACGCAGACGAGTACGCCATCGGCTACTTCAAGAAGCAGGTACTGCACAGCTGACCCGTGCATCACCTCCGTCCCCGTCCCTCTCCCTGCACCCGCCCCCGTCACTAATCTGTTCTTTCCTCGCAGGGCTTTTCCAAAGACATCAAAGTGCCGAAGAGTCGATACCTGGGATACATCAAAGACTACGAGGGAGCGACCCTCATGGAGTGCGAGCTGAACCCCAGGATCCCGTACACCGAGCTCTCTCACATCATCAAGAGGCAGAAGGAGGTACGTGTGAGATCTCCTCATTAAAACACGCTTCCTGCTTTGAGTTTCTGTGTTTCTCAACGAATCATAAATGTCACGGCAGATTATTAAGAAGCTGATTGAGAGGAAACAGAGTCAGATCAGGAAGGTTTACCCCGGTCTCACCTGCTTCAAGGAGGGAGTTCGACAGATCCCGGTGGAGAGCATTCCAGGCATAAGTGAGTGCTGGATTGTCTAATGAAACCTGTTTAAATAAATCTGTGTTTTCAGATTACTTACATGTCTTTTTATCTTGCAGGAGAGACAGGATGGAAACCCAGTAACAAGGACAAAGGGTAAACATTCAGCAGATATAGTTTAAATCAATTGCTGCATTAAAAAACGCATAATTTTCTTTTTTACTTGTACATACTGCAGCCACTCTTACAAAGTACATATAGTTCAATGCATTAGCATACAATTAGGATTATACAACTGCAACCCAACCTTTTGCTCATGTATGCTGTGCAGAGGATTGTGGCTCAGAATACCTAGAAAAACATGCTGAACTACAAAATAAGACTGAATTCAGGAGGATATTCTGGTATTTATCTTTCTAGCAGTGGGACAGAATACGTCTTTTTCTGGCATATGAGATGGTGTGATAGCATCGTGACCGGATCACCCGATGTGTTGCTGTAATGATGAGGCGCTGTGTGCTGCTGCAGTCTGCCTCAGAGTTTGTCTTGTGACGTACCACTAGGGGGCGCCAAAACCCTTTAAAGTAACACTGCAAAAACAAACTATTGAAACCATAAAATCTATCAGAAAAGCAGGACAGAATTAAAAACCAGGGTCACTGCTAAAATTACTACACAACCTTTATTTACTAATTATACAGAATTTAAAAAACTCTCTTGTAATACCTAAAATTTTCATGCTCATGTCACCCCCTCTGGATCCAAGGCTGACCATAACAATACCTATTAAAGTGAATCATTGAATGGTTGGCCTCCTTTAGTTTAGTTAATATTTTACTCACTTATCATTCGACATGTTTCACAGGAAAGAGGTGAAGGACCCTGACGTGTTGTACAACATGTTGAAGAACCTTCTGGCCCAGATTAAGGTGTGTTTATATCAGCTAACACACACATAGACACACATACACACACAGTGGGAAAAGAAAAACTAACCAGGACTTGACTCTCTGCAGACTCATCCTGACGCCTGGCCCTTCATGGAACCGGTGAAAAAGTCGGAGGCTCCAGATTACTACGAGATCATTCGCTTCCCCATCGGTGAGCGAGCAGCAGCTTGGTTACATCGTTTACTTCCTGTTTACGCTCATTAGTTGTAAATACTCATCTCTGATCCCGCTCTCTCCCCGCAGACCTGAAGACCATGACCGAGAGACTGAAGAATCGATACTACGTGACCAAGAAGCTTTTCATTGCCGACCTGCAGCGAATCATCACCAACTGCCGCGAGTACAACCCTCCAGACAGCGAGTACTGCAAGAGCGCCAACACGCTGGAGAAGTTCTTCTACTTCAAATTGAAAGACGGAGGTTTGATTGAGAAATGAACTCGGCAACGGAGTTAAATACCCGATTTCTCAACAGACGAAGAGGAGACGTCGCTAGCTGTTGTCATATTTAATTTAATTAAAGGGTATGTACGTGATCGACACATTTTACAAGGGAACTAAACAGGAGGTTGTTAGGAAATATCACAGTTGAGCATTACAAAGTGTCAAAATGACATTCCCTTTCCTCTTTCGGTTTCTCTTTTCCAGTACTCAAAGTGGGTCAATACTCTGCATATACATGTTTCATTAAGTGTACCAAAGTTATAGGTCCAAGTTATAACAATGCCACACTTTCCACCATTATTTATAGTACGGTTGACCTGGTTTTGTCGCATTTATTGACATTCGTTCATTCCAATTTGCTTAGAACTCGTCACTCGTGCAGACGCAGTGTATGTAGTGTAGAGTCGTTTCACAGAAAACTGGACCTCGGGACCTAAAGCCACGTTGCCTTCCGTTACTGACAGACACTTGAACATCCCAGCCATCTTCACGGGTGTAGAGACGCACGTTGTTTGAGGGGTGAAGTCCTCAAAACGAGAGAGAAAGACGGGCAGTACTTTGACTCTTGATTCGATCAGTCGATTGGTGAAAAATGAATCGAATATAATAAATAATGAGCATTTGCTGGATTTATCTCCAGTGTATATTGAATATTTTTGACTGTTGGTCAGAAAGGAGCAAATTATTTATCATTTAGGCTGTAGCAACATTATTTAACCTAAATAACTGATTGCAGGTGATGATAAAACGTGTTTGTTGCAGCCCTACTCTTGAGTAGTGTGAGACGCTGCTAGTGATGGACTGGGCATCAAATATTTCCAGCACTCTAGTGCTAAACAAAATAATTTCCCCAATCGTTGCCTTCAAGAAAACACTGTTGTTTTCGTGTTGACAACAACAACATAGTAGAAGCTTATTTATACAGTGACGCATACTGTTTTTACATCATTTTCCACTGGCAGGGTTTAGGATGAGGTCGCACGTTAGCGTAGCTTCGACCATGCTTACAGGTGATGCTGTAGTTGTTCTGTTGCTAGACTGTAGTACTGTCACTTCTGCACACATATGCTCAGTAGTCTATTTAGTGTACAGCCACTTTTTTGTGGTGGTCACAAGTTTACTGGATAGTTTCTGTTTGTGAGATCTGGACGTGGTGAGGGGGGGAGCAGCTAACCAGCAGTCCTCAGTCATTCTGGGCTTTTGGAGAGAAGTTAACTCTGGTTTATCAATCACAGCCAACACATGATGTAGTGATGCATGACGGACAGTTTACAATTTCATTTCATAGAAATCATCCAACTCATAGCCACTGTTGATGCAGGTTTTTCTTATTTTACAGTGTTACAAACATTAAGCGGTCAGTGTCAAACGGAGTGCTTCCTGATAGCATCCACAGTCCAATGCTGGTTGAGCCTGCTTGTTGAATGTTCCATTGACTTGTGTATATGTGTGTGTGCGTGTGAGTGTGTGTTTATTTTGTACTTGAATCATGACTAGCTTTGAATTACTGAAGTGATGTCAGTGTTGCATTATTCAGGGTTGTCTATTGGCGTACTTCTCCCTCAATCTACCTATGCTGCATTTCAGATCTTCTTAAAAAGGTCAGTCTGAGTTTGAGGATGGCTACTGTCTCTAGTTATGGTATAAATGCCATTTACTGTAACTGTAATACCGTTCATGACAATAAAGGTTTGTTTTTTATATAAACGAAGGCTGGGAACTTGAGTCTCTTGACTTGAACTACAGGGAAAAACTACTTCCAAGACAGCTGATCGATAGACAAAAATAACAACCAGGAGGGCACCAGGAGATGAGCACGCTATTGTTTTACGTAAGAAAAGTATCAAAGACTTCTTTCACTGGATATGTTTGTTACATTGTGAAACTAAAGTAACATTGGGGAAGAAAAGCCTTGTTCCAACCCTAAGCACACTAATTATAGTCCTCAACAAGTTCTTGAAAGTTTTGAAAATATGTTTTCAAGGTTAGGAATATGCTTGTATTTCAATATATCCTTTAAAAGTACTTTATTTTCAACATAATCTGGTGTCATCTTCAATCACTCTTAAACCAAAAAGTCCCATTTATTTGACATGTTTTGCACTCATTCATAGCTTAATAAGTTCTCTGTTGAACCCTTATTTTGGAAATTAGCAGCATAAGTAATCATGATGCATGCTTCAGATGTTTCCCTCTTCCAACACACCTGATTCAAATGATCCGGATCGTTATCAGGCTGCTGCAGACCTTGATGAGGAGCTGATCATTTAGGAAGAGGGAAACATCTAGAACATGCAGGATAGGGGCCCTCCAGGACCGGGGTCGGGCACCCCTGGTAACTGTAAACTTTATTTTTTGCTTTTGCATGGATGGTAAGTGAATTTTACTCTCACCTTGTATCCAACCATAACTACATTTAGTTAAGGCTTATATTGTATATTTGTCCTTTAACTGCCTTTAATAAGTAGTTGCTTTTAGTAAACAAATTGGTACAAATTTGGCTCTTAAACTATCAGGAAATATGTTGTATCTGTGTAAAATGTTCTTTTTAAACTTTCTTCTCCTGCACCTCTGTCTGACTTTAGGTTTCTTTTTCCTGATGCAGCAGAAAGAAACGGGCGGGGCCCTGTGAGGGCGTTCTGCATACAAAACCTGATTATTTATTTTTTCAGTGGCCTCTCCCTTTTCAGTTTCGGAAAAACACCTCAACTGTAAGCCACAATTCTAGTTTATATAAGATGACACATGACTAGATTATAAAGGGTTTGTGACTTCTCCTGTCACTGCAAAGTGACGACCCGATGTTGCTCCAGAGCCCCCCTCAGTAAGTTTGCACAGAGATTTTAATTTTGTTTCTCGGCATCACACAGCTGATCCTAACAGGAAATACAACCACCACTTGAAACCACTTAGTGACTGTTGAAAGCTGTCTGCACGGCAATCAATGCACACGTCTCATACTTTCTTAACCCGATTAAGTCGGGCTGATGACAGAAGGTCTCGGTCTGATGTGTATTATTTTCTCTCCTGTGCTTTTGACTTAAGAACGGGTGAAACAGGTTTTGCCAGGAAATGTTCATAGTTTAATGTTTCATTTACAAAAATGGGAAATAAGTTTGGCTGGGGATCTTTTAGTTAGTTAGTTTTAAATATGGGGTGGTGGTGCACAGCCTCCTGTAGCTGAAATGACATTGAAACACTGACAGTTATACAATAATAATATCAACTTTTTGTAATCCATATTTCTTGTTGTGTAAAAATGCAGAGGTTCTTTGTATTCAGGTTGTTAAAATGTATATTTTTTTGTGCATCTAGTTGCTCCAGAAGCTATTTCCACAAGTTACTCAATAATAACCACCCTGAAAAAGGTGGTTATTGCCAACGTGTCAGGTAAATAGGTAATGTAATTTCATTGTCAGTACTGCTTCACTTAAATGCACTGTACCAAAGTTCTGCAAAACAATGAACTGCAGCTGAAACCAAAAAGTTGCTAAATAACCAGAGGGCAGAAAAGATCAATTTGCCAGTTACCTTTTAAAAAGCCATGGGGATTTCCTGCATTAATACAGGCCACAAAGTTAGGTTTTGTTTTCCTGATGTAAGAAGGGCCAACTGAGGGTACGTGCCAAAGTTGAGATGCTTTAAACACGGTACAACAAAACACCTCAGCTGTAAGACACTATATATAGATAACATATTGGACATGGCTTTATGTAAAAAAATTTTTAGAAAGGGTTTGTTTCAGACCTGTTTTATATATGTGTAGTTGAGGCGTCCCCTGTCACTGCAAAATAAAAGAATGTGTTGTCCGTCTGGAGCCTCCCTCAGTAGGGCCACTTGCCTTAGTGCCAATTCTTTTTACTTTCATTTTCCTGTTTCAGCGTCAAACAGCTGATCGTAACAGGGTTTAAAACCCCTCCACCAAAACCCTGCGGTGGTAGTGGACAAGGAGGAGCTGAAAACACCACACAGCTGACCGGTGGACCAACACAGGCTGACTTTTAACGGCTTAAAGGTAAATGATGCAATAATTGTACATGCATGTTTCGCAGAATGTTTGTTTCTTCTCAGCATATTTATGGATATAATACAACTATGTTTATTATGTTTATGATCAGTGGTGGAATGTAACTAAGTACATTCACTCAAGTAATGTCTTGAGTTAAATTATGAGGTACTTGAGTATTTCCACATATTGTTATACTTCAACTTAACTAAATTTAAGAGGGGAGTATTTGCCAGCTTTAGTTACTTTCAGGTTTTGAAAAAATACAATTAATTTAACATGATTGCTCATGTTACCACATAACAGTATAGTAACTAGTTAAAATTAGCCTTTCTTTAACAACATTATAATGCTGCTTACACAAATGTATTAATGATAATAATTAATCTATATAATGGGAATATATTTAACAATCAGAGTACTTTTACTTTTCATACTTTAAGTGCATATTGATGCTGATACTAGTCGAGTCATTTCGCAATCTGAATACTTCTTCCACCCCTGTTAATGATAAAGGTTTAATGTACTGGTATGATCTAATGTCTCCTTCTTTTCTATAACGATATCATAATTCTGTGGACTTTCTGATGTCAAACAGGAGGAAAGTGCAGGATGGCAGAACTGAAACTGTATCCATACCAGGAGGAAGTGGTTGAAAGAGCTGTTCGGGGGGAAAATGTAATCATATGGATGCCGACCGGAGGTGGAAAGACCCGTGCTGCTGTGTATGTGGCCAAAACACACCTGGAGACCACGCCACGGGCTAAGGTGGTGGTCCTGGTGAACAAGGTACAGAATGCACTCAACAGCTAACAGAACAGACTCATAATAATCATAACAAGACGTGTTTTACATCCACTTGGGCCAAATACAAAGTGTGTTTTTATGTGTTCTGAACTGTAGGTTCACCTTGTAGACCAGCACCACACCAAAGAGTTTAAGCCTCACCTGGGCCGTGACTATGAGCTGGTGGCAGTCAGTGGAGAGAGTGAGGAGAAGGATTTCTTTGGACGAGTGGTGAGGGACTCGCACGTGATCATCTGCACAGCTCAGATCTTGTATAACGCTCTGATTATCACAGAGGAAGCCAAACATGTTGAGCTCTCAGGTGAGTAAAAGTGAGCTGAAACACCCATGATTGTAATGCTGCTATGACAAGGTGAATTGGTTTTTCGATGGAGATTGTTGTTCCTTTCAGATATCACTTTACTGATAATCGACGAGTGTCACCACACCCACAAGGACTCCGTCTACAACAAGGTGATGGCGTGCTACATTGAGAAAAAGTTGAAAGGAGAAAAGAAGTTGCCACAAATCCTGGGTCTCACCGCGTCACCGGGGACAGGGGGAGGACGGACCCTGGACAAAGCTGTGGAGCATGTGCTGCAGGTCAGGGTTTACCTATTTTCTTCGTGAATTCGTCACTGATATGATCTCCCAGAAGTCCCTTCTTTTTCATTATCATCCTTCTTTTCCTTTCAGATTTGTGCAAACCTGGACTCAGTCATCGTGTCGACTAAAAACTATGTCTCCCAGCTGAAGCAGAATGTACCCAGACCCAGAAAGACATATGACATTGTGGTGAAAAGGCTTCAGGTAAGATATTACTTTCCACATCCAGTCTTCTATCTCAATACTGATAGTTGGGCCAGGATGCCATGAAGCTCAGTCTTGGAGATGTTGAGCTGAAGGTGGTCAACATAGTCTTTCTTCTCTTAGGATCCATTCGGGGATCATCTGAAGCAAATGATGCAGATGATTCATGAGTACATGAACATTCCTTCAGACTTCAGACTGAGACAGTGCGGCACACAGGAGTATGAGGCGGACGTGGTGGTGCTGGAGCAGCAAGGTTAGAAAATTTCACATTTCGTTTCATTTTCGACCCTGTAATGTGAATGTGTTGGTCACATGTGATGGCAAGGAAACTTATATTAGGCAAATTTCTAGGAAAGCAATGTCTTATATAATTAACGTATGTTTGGATCAGGAGTAAGACAGAACAACAGACTGCTGGCACAATGTGCACTTCACCTCAGAGAGTACAATGACGCCCTGCTCATCAACGACACCCTGCGCATGATGGATGCTTATCGCTCCCTAGAGGACTTCTACGACCAGTTCACCAGAAAAATTGATGGGACAGACTTCTTCCTGGATGGACTTTTCCAAGGTAGAAATATTAGTTATTTTGTATATTTGGCTGTTTGATTTTTAATGATTTCTTCCACCAGGCAAGCAATTTTATTACCATTTATACTTTAACACAGAGAATCAAGTGGAGCTGCAGAACCTGGCAAGAGATTCTCGCTATGAGAACCCAAAGATGGCCAAACTTCAGAGCACTCTGCTGGAACAGTTTGGTAAGGAAATGGAGTCGAGGGGGATCCTCTTCAGCAAAACACGTAAAAGCGTCCACTGCCTAACTGACTGGGTCCTCAACAATAGAGCATTACAGGCAGCTGGCATCAAGGCCGCCATCCTCACTGGGGCTGGCAATGGTATCACTTACATGACACAGGTGTGTTCATATACGATCTGTGAGGTTTAAGCACTGCAATTCAATAAAAAGCAGAAAATGTAAAGATGTGTCTCTGGTTTGTATGATTTCCTTACAGAATGAGCAGGCAGATACAATCCACCGTTTCCGTCAGGGTGCTCTCAACCTCCTGATCTCCACCAGCGTGGCTGAAGAAGGCCTCGACATCCCTGAATGCAACCTGGTGGTGCGCTACGGGCTGCTGACAAATGAGATTGCCCAGCAGCAGGCCAGCGGACGTGCCCGAGCGAAAGACAGCAAGTACTCAGTGGTTGCTGACAAAGGGGGGCGGGAAGTGCACCGAGAGCGCCTCAATGAAGACTTGGAAGAACTGACTGGAAAGGCCATCGCTAAGGTCCAAGAAATGAGCCCTGGAGAGTTTCACGAAATGGTGAGGGTTCTGTTGTACTCTGTGGATCTTCATCCTTTACTCTGCTTGGGTTTACATATGCCGACAACCTGAACTCCACTTGTTTGGGTTTCATGGTTCAAAAGTGTGTTTAGATGGCTCTCAGAATTAACAATGATCAATAATATGAAATTACTTGATTTACTCAAGTCGCCTAAAAATGGGGCACCACTCTGTAAAACATTTAACAAATAGCCAATTGAACTAAATAACTCTCTTAAAGATGCTAAACTATCTTATTTGTTACTATCTCTCTAGAATGATATAAGGCAAGATAGCCGCCCAAGCTATCCAAAGTGCCACATGGCTTGC
>CAFUXE010000128.1:213864-244881 GCA_903364295.1 Serranus cabrilla | reverse complement strand
GGCACCACTCTGTAAAACATATAACAAATAGCAAATTGAACTAAATCACTCTCTTAAAGATAGCCGCCCAAGTTATCCAAAGTGCCACATGGCTTGCAGACGAGATGGCCAACTGAGTTGGGTTCAGAATAGCCACATGGCTTCAGATGAAGAGCTGTAAAACCATAAACAAAGATGGTGGAGAGGGAGAAGGTCTTTTAGTTCCTCCTCAAGGGTGTATGTCTGTGTTCAAAGGCCAATTTAGAGTAAACTGTAGGTGATTTATTGTGTCAGATCAAAATTAGTTGATAGAGTTAAGTTGCATGCACAACCTTGTGTCTGTGTAAAGCAAAACTAACATTCAACTTCAAGTGGTTTTGGCAAAGCCTAATACCAATAACCTACACAGATATCACAACAGTAATACTTAACAACACGCATTAAACCAAATCATTGATTACAGATTACAGTCCTTTGCTGGGTGTGGTTGCTGACTGGTCGCTGCTGTCTTCCATGTTAAGTTACTTGCTGCAAACCCAGTTTGTTGGATTTGAAGCAGTGGAGAGACCTTTCTGTTGTGTTCTCTGGACTGACTGCTGTTGTAGTAAACTTTGTGTTCACTAATCAAAATGTTGATGCACAGAGCAGTCTGGGGAGGTGGCTGCAGACCCTTCCTCTGAGGGAGTTTGTTTCATGGCAGAGGGTAAAGAAAGAGCATGAAGGAATGAATTTGGAGAGTTTAATTATCGTTTAGACTAACTGTGGTTACAGAGGTCTTTCTGACAAATGAGGTTATCACACTTGGGGGAATAAAATTCAACTTGATTCCTCAGAGATGAAGTTTGGGGGTTTGTATCCTTTGTTTGAGAATAAAGGGATCCAGAATGCTGTTGTCTTTAAATTCAAACCTGTCCAGTATGTACAAATGAGCAAAACCCATCTGTGGCATATCTATGGTTCCAATAACTCTCACTGTTTCTGCTATAACCTTTTGTTCTCTCTCTCTCCAGATAAATGAGCTCCAAATACAGGCAGTTATTGGCAGACAACTTGCAGAACGCTGCAAAGTAAAGAAGAAGAGTTCTAACAATGCTGCCAGTGTCCAGCTTTTGTGTCGAAACTGTTTAAAGTCCGTGGCCTCTGGCAGCGACATTAAACTTCTTGAAAATGCACACTTTGTCAACGTCAATCCTGACTTTGAGTAAGTTGAAGTCTTTGTGGTACAACAGTTCATGCAAAGGTTTATTCAGGCCGAAGTCTTTATAGAAGGTCTTTTCTTGTCTAATCATGGCTTATCTTCCCTTAGGAGACACTATAAACTTGGTGGGAAAGTGATGCTACCAAAGACTTTTGAGGACTGGGAGCCTGGGTGTACGATCAGTTGTAGAAACTGCGACAAGGTACAACGGGTCGTCTTTCAAAAATAATACACTTTTTGTCCAATGTGATTCATCAACAGAGAGGATGTTGGTGCTCGTGTTTAGTTTTATTCTTGTATAAATTCACAGAACTGGGGATTTCAGATGAAGTACAAAGGGAGTGTCCTGCTGCCCAATCTCGCCATAAAGAACTTGGCCCTGGAGACCCCTAACGGCACAACAACTGTGAAGAAGTGGAAGGACGTCCCTTTCACTGTTGAGGACTTCAGCTTTAAAGATTACTGCCAAGACAACTTCCCTGACCTCTTATTTTGAAACACAAACAAGAGAGCTCAGTGTGGGTTTTTCTGCTCCTTCACATGTAGATCTGTGTCTCTTTTTTATTCCAGTCTATTGCACACATTGCCTTTGCACTTTTAGAGAAAGTAACATTGACATGCTGAAATATATTCAGAGGCTTTACAAAAAAATCATTCCTTGCGAGCTTGCATTAACTTGTGCTGCCAGGCCAGTGAGGCAGCAGTGTGCTAAAACCCTTTTCACATCGATCATGCTTGAAATTGGCATGACAGCTTTGTTTATGCCCAGGGTTCTCACTGCCTTTGCATGTTTTTATGTGCATTTCCTCTGCTTCTGTGCTCGACTTGAGATGTAGCAAAGCACACAATGAAGTCTGCTGTAACATGAACCTTAACCATCATGAACACTTGAAGTTTCATCAGGATTATTATTGACGTATGAACGCTATTAGCTATTGGGAAATGTTTTTATTGGCAACTACATTTTGCTACTTCATCACGGTAGATGTAGTTTATGTGTGTATGTGTTTGCAGATGTTTTGTATGTACGGGAAAAAGAAATTATGTATTTTTAAGGTGTTTTTGTGGGATTTGTTTGTTGATGTATGCTTTTTTATAACAGCTATTAATGGCTGATATGAATAAACTAAAACTTGAGCTGAGATTAAATTGAAATAAACATTCCTCTTGAAATACTGAACAGCTCTTTTAATCTTTTTCTTTCCATTTATTAACCACGAGATGTCAGTGTTGCTTAGTCTATCAAGTCCGACACATTTTCTGTACCTTAGACTTGCAAAAAATAAGATAAGAAGATAAGTGTGAAAAGAGAAATTGTTCCTCACTCTGTTTTGTGGTCACTGCAGAGTCCATTACATGTGGTTAATATTCATGTAATAAATGGTCAACTTTACTCAGTTGTTTTGAGTTTTTGTAAATAAACAAGACAAGTATAGATTAAAGAACCGGGCAGAGCATGGAGGCTTTAAGGCCTTTGTTTATTCACCCTGGAGAGATTCATCAAAATCCATTTAGCCAGTTACAATTAAAAAGCCAAGGGGATTTCCTGCATTATCACACGCTACAATGTTAGGTTTTGTTTTCCTGATGTAATGTGGACCGAGTGGGGCCAACTGAGGGTGCATGCCAATGGTGCATGCCGCTCTCAACACTGTACAACAAAAACATCTCAGCTGTAAAACACTATTAGAGTAAATATAAAGATAAGATACAAATATGTAAGCTTAGACATGGCTTTATGTAAAAACAAAAAAAAAGTTTGTTATAGACCTTATTTATATATGTGTAGTTGAGGCGTCCCCTGTCACTGCAAAATAAAAGAATCTGTTGTCCGTCTGGAGCCTCCCTCAGTAGGGCCACTTGCCAGAGTGCAAAGGCTTTTTACTTTCGTTTTCCTGTTTCAGCGTCAAACAGCTGATCGCAACAGGGTTTATAACCCCTGCACCAAAACCCTGCGGTGGTAGTGGACAAGGAGAAGCTCAAAACACCACACAGCTGACTGGTGGACCAATACAGGCTGACTTTTAACGGCTTAAAGGTAAATGATGCAATAATTTTACATGCATGTCTCTCAGAATGTTTGTATGTTTCCTCTCAGCAACAATGCGCAGTTTTTTATGTACAGGTTTCTTACGTCTAACGTCCCTACAGCATTATAAATATATGTCATTTTGATGTCCATCAGGATGTCAGATTTGAAGCTGTATCCTTACCAGGAGGAAGTGGTTGAAAGACCTACTCGGGGAGAAAATGCAATCATTTGGATGCCGACCGGAAGTGGAAAGACCCGTGCTGCTGTGTATGTGGCCAAAAGACACCTGGAGACCACGCCACGGGCTAAGGTGGTGGTCCTGGTGAACACGGTACAGAATGCACTCAACAGCTGACAGAACAGACTCATTTTCATCATAATAATAACAAGACAAGTCATTTTTATATTCACCGGGGCCAAATACAAAGTGTGTTTTTATGTATTCTGTACTGTAGGTTATCCTTGTAAACCAGCACCACACCAAAGAGTTTAAGCTTCACCTGGGCAATGACTACAAGCAGGTGGCAGTCAGTGGAGAGAGTGATGAGAAGGATTTCTTCGGACCAGTTTTGAGGGACTCGCACGTGATCATCTGCACAGCTCAGATCTTGTATAACGCTCTGATTAACACAGAGGAAGAGAGACATGTTGAGCTCTCAGGTGAGTAAAAGTGAACTTCACAAAGGTGAGTCACAAATAGAGACTGTTCCCATGATGCAACCTTGGTGTCGTTACAGATATAACTTTACTGATAATCGACGAGTGTCACCGCACCCAAAAGAACTCCGTCTACAACAAGGTGATGGCGTGCTACGTGGAGAAAAAGTTGAAAGGAGAACAAAATTTGCCACAAATCCTGGGTCTCACCGCCTCGCCGGGGACAGGGGGAGCACGGACCCTGGACACAGTCAAGGAGCATGTGCTGCAGGTCAGGGTTTACCTATTTTCTTAGTGAATTCGTCACTGATATGATCTCCCAGAAGTCCCTTGTTTTTCATCCTCCTCCTTCTTTTTCCTTTCAGATTTGTGCCAACCTGGACTCAGTCATCGTGTCGACTAAAAACTGTGTCTCCCAGCTGAAGCAGAATGTACCCAGACCCACAAAGAGGTACGACATTGTGGAGAAAAGGCTTCAGGTAAGATATTTCTTCCATTCCTCTTTGAAAACATTATTTCTGCAAGAATTTTGAAAAATTGGATAGGTAGACAGTTTGGATGTAGCCGAATCCAAATATGTTATTGGGTCAATGTGACGTTTTGAACAGATGGATTGCCAATGAAAATGACTTAAGAGTATACAACATGTACTGGTTTAAGGTGACTTCCTGTATAAACCACAACTACTTCCAGTCTTCTATCCAAATACAGACAGTTACATTTTGTTTGTTAAACAGATGCAGATCTAGTAGACAGTAATGCATCCCGATAATTAGTCCATACCCCAATTGATCCGATCTGTGAACAGTGAGATATTTTATGCTTTATTCTGGATGATCTTACTTCAAAACAATGACCAAAGATGATCACATAGAAATTCTACCTATCGTGAACACAATATTTCTTCTCTTAGGATCCATTCGGGGATCATCTGAAGCAAATGATGCAGAGGATCCATGAGTACATGAACATTCCTCCAGACTTCAGACTGAGACAGTGCGGCACACAGGAGTATGAGGCGGACGTGGTGGAACTAAATAAGATAGGTATGAACCTGCTTTATTTTTTATCCTGATCCTGAAAGCATTGTTTATGCTTGTACATAACGAATGTGTATTTGGATCAGGAGTGATACAGGACAACAGACAGCTGGCACAATGTGCACGTCACCTCAGAGAGTACAACGACGCCCTGTTAATCAACGACACCCTGCAGATGATGGATGCTTATCGCTCCCTAGAGGACTTCTACGACAATTTCACCACAAAAATCGATGAGACAGACCTCTTCCTGGAGCGACTTTACCAAGGTAGACCTTTTAAATTTTTAATTATTTCTTCCACCATGCAAGCGATAGTTCTTCTCACTTACACTTTAACACAGAGAATCAAGTGGAGCTGCAGAACCTGGCAAGAGACCCTCGCTATGAGAACCCCAAGATGGCCAAACTTGAGAGCACTCTGCTGGAACATTTTGGTGAAAAAAATAAAAACATGGAATCGAAGGGGATCCTCTTCAGCAAGACCCGAAAAAGCATCCACTGCCTAACCGACTGGGTCTGCAACAATAAAGCCTTACAGGAAGCTGGCATCAAGGCCGCCATCCTCACTGGAGCTGGAAACGGTGTCACACACATGACACAGGTGTGTCCACTTACGATCAATGAGATTAAATCATTTCGATTCAGTAAAAATCTGAAAACTATAAAGATGTATCTCTGTTTTGTATGATTTAGCCTTTGCATGCTTTCCTTTCAGAAAGAGCAGACAAACACGATCGACCTTTTCAGCCTGGGTACTCTCAACCTCCTGGTCTCCACCAGCGTGGCTGAAGAAGGCCTCGACATCCCTGAATGCAACCTGGTGGTGCGCTACGGGCTGCTTACAAATGAGATTGCCCAGCAGCAGGCCAGCGGACGTGCCCGAGCCAAAGAAAGCACGTACTCAGTGGTTGCTAACAGAGGTGGGCGGGAGGTGCAGCGAGAGCTCCTCAATGAAACCTTGGAAGAGCTGACTAAAAAAGCCATCGCTAAGGTCCAAGAAATGAGCCCTGGAGAGTTTCACACTAAGGTAGGGGTGCAGCACTCTGTCCATCTCCATCCTTTACTCTAACTGCTTGAGGTTTCTGCCGTCACCTTTTGTTCTTCTCTTCCTCCAGATAACTGATCTTCAAAGAGAGGCAGTTATTGCCAGACAGGTTGCACAGAGCCAAAAAACAGAGAAGAAGAGTCGCCACACTGCTGCCAGTGTCCAGCTTTTGTGTCATAACTGTTTAAAGTGTGTGGCCACAGGCAGCGACATTAGACTTCTTCAAAATGCACACTTTGTCAACGTCAATCCTGACTTTGAGTAAGTGTAAAGTCTTTGTGGTACAAGAGTTCATGCAAAAGTTTATTCGGGCGGACGTCTTTACAAAAGACCTTTCCTGGTCTAATCATGGCTTTCTTTCTTTGCTCTTAGGAGATACTACAAAGTTGGTGAGATAAAGAGGCTACCAAAGGTTTTTGAGGACTGGGAGGCTGGTTGTAAAATCAGGTGCAGTAACTGCGACAAGGTACAGTAGATATATTCACTTTAGATCTAAAAATACTCAAGTTTTGCTCAGCATGGTTCATCCACCGATCTCGGTCTTGGTTGAGTTTTATTCTTGTTTAAATTCACAGAACTGGGGATTTCAGATGAAGTACAAAGGGAGTGTCCTGCTGCCCAATCTCGCCATAAAGAACTTGGCCCTGAAGACCCCTAGTGGCAGGATGATTATTAAGCAGTGGAAGGACGCCCCTTTCACTGTTGACGACTTCAGCTATGAAGATTACTGCCTAGACAACTTCCCCGACCTCTTATATTAAGACACAGACAAGAACCAGTTCAGTGTGGGGTTATCTGCTCCTTCATGTGTAGATTTATATGAATATCATTGGTGTGCCTTAATATTAACACAGGCTTTTAACTTAAAAAATCACTCCTTGCAAGCTTGCATTAATTTGTGCTGCCAGGCCAGTGAGGCAGCAGTGTGCTAAAACCCATTACACATCGATCATGCTTGAAATTAGCATGACAGCTTTGTTTATGCCCAGGGTTCTCACTCGCTTTGCATGTTTTTATGTGCATTTCCTCTGCTTCTGTGCTCGACTTGAGATGTAGCAAAGCACACAATGAACTCTGCTGTAACATGAACCTTAACCATCATGAACACTTTAGGTTTTATTGGGGAATATGATTACTAATGAACTATGCTAGCTATTTTTAAATGTCTTTAAGTGGCAACTAAATGTTCACAGTAGATGTCGTGTATACAGAACCAGTCAAAAAAATGTGTTTTATTATTTTAAACGTACAATGAAAGAACATGGAATTATATAGTTAAAAAAGCATTAAACAAATTGGAATAATGTTTTATATTTTAGATTCTTTTAAGTAGCCACCTGTTGCTTTGCACACTTTTTTTCGCCTTATTAATGTGCTTGAGAGCATCAAATCAAAAGGTATAATATAAATATATAAGGTAAAGGTATAAATATAAAACTTTCTAGTTTATTTAACACTTTTTTTGTTTACTACACAATTCCTTATGTGTAATAATATAATAAAATGATAGCAATAATAAAAATTAAGAAAAAGCATTGAATGAGAAGGTGTGTCCAAACTTTTAACTGGTACTTTACGTGTTTGTGTCTGCAGATGTTTTGCATGTACGGATAATCTAAAGAATATATATGTATCTGGTGTTTTATGGGATATTTCATTGGTTGATGTTTACTATTAATAACAATTAATTATGGCTACTAAATTAAAGCTAAAGCTGACATGAAATTTAAATAAACACTTGAAATGCCAAACAGATCTTCCTATTCTTTGCATGTTTTAACCACTAGATGTCAGTGTTGGTTAGCCAATAACATCAGACACACTTTCTGTACACCTGCTGTAAAAAAAAATAGGTTGAGGAAGAAGAGTGTGTGCTTCTCTTCTCACACTCAACAAACTTATTTACCTTTGAGAGAGGCACGTTCTCACTAAGCTGCTTCAACAGAGCTGCTCATCTGTCACTAGTACAAGGCGGTTGGTTGCAGCCTCCAGATGTGTTTATGTGACATCTGGAAAAGAAGAAAATTACTCATTTTATTGGAAAGGGAACAAGCATTCTCATGCATTAATTCATGCAAACTGAGGTATGTTTTTGTATGACACATGCACTGAAAAATGCTAGAAAACAACACAACAACGTCTGCAGTAGTTTGAAATGTCTGTGGAATATTTGGCTGCCGCAGCTCACTTTGCTGCTTCCGCATCACTGGATCGATACAGAGTTATATATTTCAACTTGGATCATTTAACACCATCTACACAGTCTACATAGAGGAACAGATGTATTAGACTTGCAAATGATCATTTAACACAGTGGCTTCAAAGATACATTTTTGCTGCATAATAACGCTCACAGCTTGATTTTTTGCAATCCCCAAAAGACCAATTTAGGCAGCTAATCGCAGAAAACTGTCTGCTGAAACTATTTACAGCTTCATTTTTCTGCTTTGTACTGTTTACATACACGAGTCAGGCTTGATACAGCAGCACAGCTTCAGCTATAATGAGCAGTTTCCAAAACAAACCCAGATTATGAAATTAAAGCAACTGGCGAGGAAACCATTCATTTCAGGCTTGCAGCTGTGTTGGGGAGATTCACTTTTGACCCACAACACATCTTTATGTGCATCTCTGGGCAAGACATGATTAGGTCAACCTCACTGTGTCACATGTGCTGTAATCCTTTCAGATCTGGCAGAGAGCTGGAGTCGGTGGTGCTGCCATGGACGTAATCACAGTAAAAACAGGCTCTGTTCCGGTGTCATGCCTGATTCAGATTCAGGCAGGCGGAGAGGAGCCGTACAGTGTATGATTTACTCTGATCAGGCTCAGGCTCTATAATCAACACTGATTACTTCCTTTTACTTCACAGCTCAACACCCCATGCATCTTAATTGCAATTAGCTCTCTTCTGAAATTAAAGCAGCTTGGAGTATTTGAGCACAGGATGATAACATGGTGTGTTGTTGTGTGTGAGTGTGAATTTAGGTGAGACTACTCATATTCCTATAGGGCTTCTTGTTGTTGGTATCTAGGGCATACAAACAGACATGTCCCATCTAATGAGGACGTCTGACAGCTGAGAAACTGATCATGTAGGGTCTTTTTTTTAATATATAGGCACTATTTCTGAAATATAAGAGAACTTACACAATTTGCTGAATCATCGCATGGTTTTATCCAATTTTTTTTCACTCAAAATGTAAAAGCAAGACCCAAAATGAAGTTGGTGCTAAAACCATTAATTTAGCCGACTAATTGATTAGCTGATCAAAATAAAATAAATATTTTTCATAATGAATGATTATTTATTTATTTGAAAAAAATGTATGCAAATGCCCAAACCATGCTAGTTCCAGCTTCTTAAGTGAAGCTTTAAAATAATAATAAAAAAATATTAGGTGGTTTAAAGTAAATTAAGTTGGTGCTAAAACCAAATATACAGCTGAAATTATTAGTCGAGTAAGTGATTAGCTGATCCAAATGAAATAAATATTTTTTATAATGAATACTTGTTATTTCTATTTAAATTTTTTTTTTCTTTTTTTATTGTTTTTTTTTTTACGCAAATCATAATCATACAATAATGGGCATTTACACTATTTTCTGACTTTTATCAACAATATAATTATCTATTAATCGAGTAAAACAGCAAAGTAATAAGTAAAATACTTTTTATTTTAACTTGATTTTAATTATTTATTTTTTTCCAGGTAAAATCCAAGTCAGACACGGAAGCTCCGGATATGAGTCCCGCTCTGACCAGGTGTGATTGACAGGTCATTAGGCTAATTAGCCAACTGTCATGGAGGCCAGGTGACCCAAGGACCCGCGTGCTGAACTATGGCAGAAAAGGTGACAGAAACCTTCGCTGTTGGCAGGATTATTCTCAAGAAAACACCATATATATTCAGTGGGCATTTCAATTCCTCAGCACAAAACAAAGTGAAGAGCTGGTAAACTACGTGCAGCAGCGCAGCGGCTCCATTGTTGGCGTTTGGTGGAGCTCAGCACCAGGTGAGGGTCTCCAAATTAATTGCGAGTTGGCAGCGAATTCGTTGCATCCGCTTGTTTTTACTTGTATAGCTGCAGTTCTGGGCAAACGTTGAAACAGCTCGTTGGGTTTTCCAAATTAATGTAACAATTCATTTTTCTTCCTGAAAATACAAACAAAAGTATAATAAGGGAGAAATGGTGAGCGGCGTGTTTTTCCATTGTGTGTCTTCAGGTGTGGAAATGACGTTACTTGTTGAATTAAATATGGCGAATCTGCTCTGTACTTTGAGTGCACAATGTCAGACTTTCATCAGGCTGACATATAAAGTTCATGGCTGTTATATTGTGCAATGTTTGCATTAATTCCCATCCTGTAATAGTCAACATCCTGCCATATATGATGCTATTTCAAACAATAAGTGATTACTTGTGGCCTTGGTGCATTTCAACCCAAGGGCTTTTATTCCTTCTTCTGTTTACTTTTTGAATTCAGTATTTATCAGCATAGAATAGCAGAAATCACAGAAGATTCAGCAATAAGTCATGCTTGCAGCTCCACAGTTAGTAGGCCGTGCTTTATAATAACAATAATAATGCTTACATGCTGATGTAAAGCTCGTATAATGTTACTTTGTTAATGTGCTAACAACATTTAATCAGCCAGTGTTGCCAGATTGTAAATGTTAAACTACTGTACCAGAGGCTAAAAGCTACTTCATGTAACACAGATAACTCTATCTGACCTCCATAAGCAAACACAACCATCAGTGAGAAGATTGGATGTTTCTATATAGTAATTTCTGATGCAGTTTCTGACAAAATTGGACAAAATTATGCAGGTTCTCCAGAGCCTCCGGGCAGAAACGCAGGGAAATATGAAATGCTTTACTGCTTAACACTTTGCAAAGAAGACACGTTGTGTTAATGCTCCGGCTAGCTGCTTTTACAACAGTTTGCATGTGTTGTCCATAGACTGTATATAAATAATAGTTGTAGTCACTGTGACGTCATTCTGTGGTTTGTGGACGGTTGATGTTTGAAGCATCGAGTTTGGTGTTACAGCTGTCGCCAGCTTGCTTTATGTCCATCGCCATCTTTGTTTTTTTTTTTTAAAGGGAGGTGCGAGGACGGGTGTGTTAGCATGCTTTATCATCTATTTCTTGATAAATGGGACCATTATTTCCACAGTTGACATCATATTGTCTTGAAAAAGAGTTGAAGACTATAATCTTGTCAGGAGAATGTTTTCTGAGGTAATAAATCAAGTGAGGAGTCTCATTTTGTATTGAGATGGATAGGACTTAACTGCAGTTGGCGACCCCTGTTGGATTTTTTAAATATTGCACTTCAAGGTTTGCTTCACTGCTCAGACCAGGAGATACCCGCCCGTCTTGTTTAGCTCAAACTCCTGGTAGCTACGTCAGATCAAGGTCAAATAAAGTGCTCCAGAGTTCCCGAAGGTGCTCAGTGGGGTCGTTCTGGTCCCCAAACGAGTGTGATCACTGTGTTCACACATGCCAAAACGAATTACCCAAGGGGAAAAACTGAACCAGTGTGATTTAACCAGACTGAAAAGCGCAGGTGTGAACACACCCCAACTCCTTCGCCTCTTTCAGTGAGGACATAGTTAGCATTCTGTGCATGATATTAGACGAGTAAGATAACATTTATAGGAGGACCAGCAGACGTATCATGAGGTCAATTTCCTGGCTGCAGACAGAAGTCACACCTGTTAGTCCGCTGTCACACATGAAGCAACACACTCACACTGTCAACAGTTTTTTTGTGTGTTTTTTTTACACACAGTTGCTTCCTGCTTGTGTAGTCGACACGCACGCTGTCTCTCCAGCACACACACACACACACACAGACAATGACAGACACAAATATCTCATCCAGTACAGTGAGCCGGTCACCGGGACGGGCTTCTCCTCTGGGACCGCCGCTTGTCAGCCAGCTGCTCGTGCTGTCTGAGAGCTTGTTTCTGTTGCTTGTTGGCCCTCTTGTCAAGGCAAAAGGACTTCGGTCTCTATTCTCACGGCAACAGCGGCGGATCAGGTTCCTCTCAGTGACGAGATGAGCGATGACGATGGCATTGTCCTGCTGCATGGTGTCATGTATGTCGTCTGTGTCTTGTTTTTTGGAGTTCAAAGTGCCGCCCTGGCTGTGTGGACGTGCAGCACTGAGTGTGTTTGGGTGTCTTTGACGTCTCTATTTTGGCCTCTTTTGGGGCAGCTGTGTCTTGGCTGCGACTGTGAATTCAAGAAGCAGAGTATTTTAAATTTTTTACACAGAACGTTCCCTTCTACACTTTAATTTCATGGTACGTTCCCTTTTTTTTATCACCCAGATGCTCGAAAACATGTTTGTGTGCATTTTCAGGGCAACATGAAAGCAATTATAGCACGCAAAGGGTGCATCTTTGTTGTCGCGCGGCTCCTCTGGTTGAGGATGTCGCTCTCTGAAGTGGACTGGAGCTCTGGTGTCGCTGCCAGAGTGGAGAGCTTCCCCAGCCCATTTCATGCTTTATTATGGAGCAGATAAAAGAGACGCTTGTCTTTGCTGTCTGATACTGTGTGGCTGGGCTTCAGTCTGCTTCTCACTGTCTTGCGCCTTTCTTCTGCCAGCACTGCCTGCTAGATTCTGAGAGTCTCGACGATAAACTCCCAATAAGATCTTAATCAGGATCTTTGACTCCCTGCAGATTGTTCAGCTGTTTCACTGGCAAAGAACTCCGTCTTAAAACTCCACAAACAAGTGCAGCTTTCTGTTTTAGTCCATAAAACATTCAGACATATCGGCAGTATAAATATTAGCGCTCACATTAACATGTCTGGGGGACTGTTGACAGTCATGTTCTTGAGTAATCACAGTGCTTCAGATATGTGTTGTGTGTATCCGTGTGTAGGTCGGTTTGGACTGAAGTAAATGTCTCTCTGTCCTCCTTCCTCTGTCTCTGCATTGACTGCAGTTTGTGTCACTCTAATCCCTGTTATTAATCCATGCTTGGTGGGGATTATTGTGGATATGACAGCCCACAGTTTTCTATTTACCCTTCGCTATGCTGGTCATTGGAGGACAATTCTTTTTTCTTTTTTTTTAACAAAACATTCACAAAAGTCTCCGACTTTGGAAATGTTAGTATTTACATTTTTTCTGAGCTCTGTATGTTAGTTAGCTACACGTTTTTGACTTCTGGTCAGAAAAACAACTGATTTTCAACATATTTGTCACTGTTTTATGATATATTTCCATCTTATTCACTAAACAATCAATTTATTGAATCAAGAAAACAATTAGCAGTTTAAGCTATGAGTTGGCAGTCCTGCACCATGAAGTTATTAATCAAATGTACGTGACTTTGGATAAAAGCTGCTAAATGAAATTGTAACTTTATAACAGTGGAGGAAACGCTCCACCACCTCTTGGTACAGCCAGCATCAAAGCTTGTGTGACATTTTCCAAGTTGTTTTCTGCATCTGTCAGATTCATTGACAACCAAGACACTGTATCCCAAAATGTTCACTTGCTGCAGCTGTGAATGAGTGCATAAACTATAAATATACATGTATTTAGTTGTTTGTCTGAGAAAGGGGGTGTGTGTGTGTGTGACAGGGTGCTTTTCATTGGCTGAAACAATTGCACACATGAGGAACCCAAAAGCATTTGACTAAAAGAGGTTATCCCCGAGGTCACGCTGAGGGTATTGATTATACTGTGGAAACGTCACCAGTGTGAAGCCTGTTCTGTTCAGTCCAAAAAATTAGTAAATGAAGACTAAAGCAGCATGAAAACGATGCGACAGACAGACAGAAAGAATGATGAAAATATAACGAGGGGGCACAAAAAGGCAAAAATGTTGATTATAGAGGGGAGAGTAAGGAGAGCTATGAATACCTTCATAGAGGGTAGAAAGTGGGAGGTTGAATTAGAGAGCAGCACATGTCCTGAAGGGGAATACTTTGGTACGAAAGTGAAGCCGTTCATCATCTGTAACCTTGCCAGGACACAAGACAGACTCCCAGAAATCTGATGTAAACAGAAAGAGACAACAGCGACACAACGGCCTCATCGGGCCGCTTGATAAACACTGTTACAATCCCCAAAGCAGCCCCGGCAAACCTAGAAAAAGCCTCGTTTCTGTGTTCCACTCGGAGCCCGAGATAAGTAGAGGGCTCATATAGCATAAAAAGATTTCTACAGATTTATGAGGCTCAGGCACAGCAAGGTATTGATCCTTTTCCCCCATCTGAGCCAGCCAAAGGAGAGGGGAGGCTACAGTGCAAACCTCAGAGTGGTTTACTTACATTTTATATTTTGGGTATGCAGGTTGTGCTCGTTTCTACGGTGATGTACTGTAACCGGAGAACAAGAGATGAACAGAGTTACTGTTAGAAAGGGCAGCAACAGAGGGTCAGTTCAGGAACATGAACACTGTCTGAAGATTATCCTGAATAAGACGACATTGTATCTTGAAATATTTATTACTGACTCCACTCATTCAGTCAACTCAACTGTCTTCATGCAGCTGGTTTGTTGAGTCGGTGGCTCCTGCTCGGTTGGAATAAAAACCTGAAGTCACACCGACCCTTTCATGGACCTGATTGACACCCCTAATCTAAAGGATTTGGAAAATTGGGTAAAAAAGTGTGAAAAAATTAGTGTGTTGATCTGCTCCAACTTAAGCTGCAAACATTAGTTTTCCAGCTTTTTTGCACCAACCTGATCATGTGTAACTTCCAAGGCCAAGAAGCATTTTGTGACCTTTACTGCAAAGTTAAAGGTTACATAAAAAAACAAAAACTCTTCGTAATATCATCTCCACATTAAAGTGTTCCTGAACTGTGTGGGAGCTGGTGCTAGTTTGGGATAATGTTAAAAGCTCCATCGTGATATATTAGATCTGGAAAAGTTTATACTCAGCCAAATAATAACATAATTGTCTTATGTTACGCATGCAAGTTTGACTGTGTTTTTTTGTGATACTCACACAAAATACGTCAATGTAAACAGCACTGCCATTTCTTTCAGTCATCAACCACAACAGAAATAACCACCATAGATGCTGTGTACCTGTTGTGGAAGCCATCTTTCCTGGATTCAGGAGGTGCAGCTCAGTGATTTAACTTCTACCACTGCAGCTATACGTTATGCACTGAATACAGTGAGAGCTATACACAGCGCTATATGTATCAGAAGTATGCTGCAATAACTAATTCATGGCGGAGATTTATTAAAAGTTTAACTTCACGCTTTTTCAAGTGTGTCTGCAAGGCGACAAGCAAACCAAATGTTAAAATGTTTGTTTTTTGAATGGAGTCTGGATTGATCAGTGGCTATGCTGTGCAGGAGAATCTCAATGCTGACAGGTTCTGAAAGCCACGCAGCATTGAGATTCTCTAAACCAGAGCCATGATTGATCTGAACTCCGTTGGATTGACTTCATATGTAAAAACGCTGCATGGAAAAATGTGCTTCACCTTAGTGGAAACATGCTAAACATGAGAAGAGCCCTTTTCAGGAGTCTGTTTTTAACCAACTGACTAAATCTGCTCACCAGTTTTTCAGTTTAACCAGCACAATTAATGAACACTGATTATAAATCAGGAGCCTGTTTTTCTCTACTGAAATTTTGAACCAATTGCTTCAAAATTGTCACCGTGGCTATCATCATCATCATCATCGGCAAAAACAAAAACAACACCAGCAAAATAACAAATGGAGCCATCGATCAGCCTGTGAGCGCTGCAGGTCATGGGCTGCAGCTTTGCCTAATAGAAGCACTACATTAACTGGTGGCGAGTTTTGACAGATCCAATTAGAATGAGCCCCATACCTCTGGCACCGCCCTGCCCTCCAAGCAACCCTCACACGAGCATCTGCAGGTAGCACGGCGTCCGCACCGCTCCGGCTCATCCCACGTCTGGTAAATAGATGCAGAAGCAATAAGAAACATTATTCAAGCCTTCATCTTTGTTTCTGTTTTCCTTGGCTTCGGATATTCCCATAAAACTAATCATACGCTGACTATACTCGACATTACGCAAAAAGCATGTTTCCACGCTGAATACTTTTCATGCTGCCACCACACCCCCCTTTCACCATCCCTCAAAATGTCTATTCCTGTCTCTGGTAAAGCTGCTTTTCACTCGTTTATCCACAAATGTCCAAATGATAGGTTTTGTGTCGAAGGAGAAAAGGGAATCATGCTTCACAAGATGGAGCACAGCAAAACATCTGACTCTTGCCAAGGAGAGGAGACAAAGCAGGCTCATTTTTGCAGAATCTCTTCTTTTGTCCTCATCTGAGGCCTGCTTCCTTTGTGTACCCCTCACTCTCCCTCCAGCCGCAGTCCTCCCTCTCAATTATTCCTGAGAAACAACGCACTTGTCAATCTCTCTCCTTTCAATAGCTAATGGTCTATCTATCCCCCTCTGCCCAACAGTCAAGCCAATTAATTCGATCAAGCTGTTGAAAGTCATTTTCAGTCGCAGCGGGAGTGCAGCGGCAGACTGACAGCGTTGACTCACTATATCCATTGTTAAGAGGAACAACACTGAGTAAACCAAGGTAAATCACCCTGAATAGATCCTGAAGTAATTTTATATCTGGAACATTCAATTATGTTTTTGTGTGCATCATCTCCCTCTTAATTCTTCACGTATGTGCAAACCTGTGGTTATTCTGTGACATGGATCAATATGTCTCGTCAGTGTGAGAACAAGAGGAAAACATACAGATCAACCATGAAAAATCTGTCTATCATATGTGTAGAGGACAATGTGTCTACCTAGGGCGACCTTTTTTAAACCCCCCACCAGGATCCTTAAACATATATGCATTTATGAGTGCATTAGGGTGATTTCAAGAGGATAGGGGACAGTTATTTCAGTGCTCAGCGCACCAAATGTTACTCCCATGAACAGCACCACAGCAGATGAAAAGTAATATTTTGTCTCCCAAAATCCACCAAAACATACTTTCTTTGAAAACTGTATAATAACCCGAGCAAACACAAGACTTGCATTGTTGGAAAACAACATATTTATTGATTGTCAGACACCTTTTTAAAAAAGAAACACACGGTATTTGTCAGTGTGTGCAGGCTGCAGGCTTAATGGTCAGGCACAGTCTCTGCCAGCTATTTTTTTTAAACATATAATATTAAAACTGACTTGTACTTTTGAGCTGCGAGGAAGAGCCGGGTCCATATCTGGTGGTCAGGAAGAATGAAATGGGATTTATTTTTTGGTTTTGGGCTGAACGGTGGGGTTGTGGTTAACACTTTCTCCTTAAAGCAAGAAGGTCACAGGTTCCACTTCTATTGTGGCTCTTCTGTGTGAAGTTTGCATGTTCTCCCCAAGTCAATGTGGGTTCTCCAGTTTCCTCCTACAGTCCAAAGATATGCAGCTTAGGTTTAATTGGTGAATCTGAAATTGCCCGTAGGAGTGAATGAGAGTTTGAGTGGTCTGTCTCTCACACAGTGTCCGCTGGGATTTGCTCAAACGAGGGATAAAGAAAGAATGAATTCATGTTTCTTTCTTTTTTACCGTGTACCATCTGGGTATCTCAAATCTTGGTATTACATTTCTGGTAGCGTGACATCCCAAAGCCACTGCTTATGTTTGGCCGTCTTGATGTGATCTTTTAAAGAAGGTAGCACTTTTGTTGCTGGTTACTTTCGGAAGAAGTGTACCTGGAGTTATTTAAGAAAAGATGTGATAGCAGCAGCACCGAAAACAACACATTGATTGACACACGTAAGGACAAATCAGTGTTGAATTCAGACAAACGGTGCATATTTTATGTTTTTATATTGGGTTAGGTCATAATGAGCGAGAGAGAACATATTGTGGTGAAAACTGGGAATGTTAAAAACCGTTTTTACAGATATTTGTTGGGACAACCAGCTTAAAACCGGACAATCCCAGACAACCAGGACCTGCTAACTGTATGTACAGACCACCTTACATTTGTTGCCTGTAAAAACGGATTAAACCCTCTAAAGCAGCTTTCCGCTCTTCAGTCTCAAGCTTTTCTTTGACTTTCTCAAAAGAAAAGCTCTGAGAAAATATAACCTCTGTCACAAGTGCAGCGAAAGATGATGAGTTGTCCAAATACTGTTGAACGAGAATTGTGTATGAATGATTTTCCTTTCTTTTTTCTTTTTTTTTGCTGATGTGAGCTATCAAACCCCTCATGCAGGCCTTTGATGTAGCTCTCCATTGTCTTGCAGAGCTGCAGGAAATTGAAAGGGGAGATCGGGGGGAGTGTTAGCGAAGAGGAGAAGAGGTGGAGGACGGGAGTGACGCGCAGCACAACAGGGTTTTCTGGGACATGGCGCACGGAAATGAACAAGCCTGGCATGACCTGCGGGAGCTTGCTGTTAAAGTGTGAGGATATACCGGGCAGAGAAACAAGAGCAGTTGTTTTAGAAAACACAAGATCAAAGATTTTCTCCTTTTTTATTTGCTAAAAAGACTCCAGGTTTAATATTTCTGTAGCATCCTTCCAAGCCCACGCTGCCTCTCACCGCTACAGCCAAAGCTCTTCTATTCTAATTCAGAGAAACCTTTGGAGAATTACACAAAAACACACTTGCGCAGCTGTGAAAGAGCATTTGTCCCTCGAGTGTTAAGAGTAAAGTTTTAATGGAAGAAAAAATTTGATTTTAAGCTCTCGGTGACTTGAAGAAGCTTTCTTTCTCTCTCCTCAACACTGTAAGTGCTTTCTTGGTGTCTGTCAATGAATACACATTTTCCTATATTTCTTCTCGTGCTGATGAATTATAATGACGGCATGAGCAGGCTGTTACAGGCTGAGGAGCACAAAGTGGTTTTAGGCAAGGTTAATAAGTCCATTTCTGCTCTTTTGTGAGTCCTGGAAAGTGGAATTAGCTTTTTTATTTTAACATGCATATTGCATACTTTTGTGAATATATTTGAATATTTCAGCCATATTCTGCGTTGTGATTAATACAAATTTCCGTTTCTTTCAGAGGCGGTAAAAACTAATAATCACAAGTCACATAGTGTTTGTCTGGTTGTTATAGGCAGTATTTTTCATTTTTCAACTGCTTCTCCTGAAAACAAGCAACATATTTTGGCTGTTTACTGTGTGCAAGTTAATCACTCCAGGAACGGGAGCAATTCCATTTGAATTCATGCAGCCGAGCTTCTCCCAGGTGAGTCTCGGCTGTTTAAATGAAGAAAAGGGAGATGAATGCACAGGGCGATGGAAGCAGTCTGTTATATCAGAATGACAGATAAGCAATGAAGAAGCGCTGTTCATTTTCCTCCTCACTATTGTGCTCAGGTAGTGGAGAGAAAGAGGTGGGAAGTGTGATGTGCAACATGGCAGGTCAGACCTGGGAAAGTGGGTTTGCTCTGGCGGGAAATGGCTATTTACGTAGCTGAAAATGGAGTGGGCCTTTCTGACATTTTCATAGCCCTGCAGGCAAGAGTAACCTTCAGCAGAAAACAGAACGATTAAAGAAACAGGAGGGGGGGACGGACGGGGAGAGGCAGAGCGAGAGGTGGGGCGGAAAGCAGGTGAAGTGAATTGCATGGGAGAGTTGGAAATGATTGGAAACTGAGTTTGGGAGTCGGGAGAAGGAAATAAAGATGGACGGAAATAGACAAATGATTCGGAGGTTATGCAGAGCTGAGAGAGGAGAATCACTGCCTTACAAAGATTGACAGGTGGAAAATGATAGAATAAAGGGAATAATGGAGGGTAATGCTGTACAAGGTTAACAAAATACTTGCATCTAATCTACAAGAGTAAAGTTCAATCAACAACATATTTCAGCCCTTTTTCCAAACGGCTTTAAACCTTGTTGCTCCTCTCGAGCACCGCTATCAAACTATGCAAATCACTCAACCTTGAAACGTCTGTGCTGATGCAACATGACAGAGAAATTATGCATGTATAAATCATAATAGCTGCGCACAACAGCGCAAGTTAATATTTCAGTCCTCGATGGATGTGACATGATAATGTGCACCATAAAGTGTCCTCTTCCCTATTATTGTCTTGTATGAGTGAACAACTGGCTACAACCAAGAATCTCCATCAATTACTTGTGTCACACTGCGTTCCCCCTATTTTTCAATCACAGGTGCAGCCAAGGGTTGAATATTTCTGTGGCACAAACTAAAACTGGAGAAAGGAAACAACATGAAGCCATAGCAGATAGGGGATTTTAAATAAAATTACACAACTCAGTAGGATAGTTAATATTATATCATTATCTCTAATTTTCTTTTTTTAAAGCTAAATATACATATTACGTTTGATTTTAACTTTCTTCAGACGTAGTTTTCTGGACTTGTCAAAGCACAAATATGAAGACATTTAAAAAAACTGGCCAAACAAAAATGACATTTTCCTACCATACTATGTTTGGTGTTTGGGCACATAAGGCTACTGTTTTTCTATATATTCCATTATACTTAAACAGTGATATGACTTGTACAAAGACTAAATATATTAACTAGAAAAGCACTCAGAGAGTGCAGACCTCCACCAAGGCAATAGGGTCAGTTTTGCAATACCAAACTGCATATTGAAAGCATGTATTTTTGGAACACACTGGCATTGAAATATTTCATCCACTAGATGGCGGCAGTTAGTGAAGGCAATATGGTCGCTGACGCAATAATATAAATTTGCAATATAAATTCCAGATGGTGTTCCGGATCACCGATCACCACCAAAATCGAATCACCTGTTCCTTGTCTCAATACACACGCTGTCCGAAGATTTCATCCAAATCCGTGCAGAACTTTTTGAGTTATTTTGTACACAGACAGACAGACAACGGCCGGCGAAAACAACCTGCTTAATGGAGGGAATGATAAGAAAATGGCTGTGTCTCAAAGAGGCCCAATCAAGTATTTGGTATCTCTAAAGTCACAACAAATTTAATATCAAAGATACAACCAACTACAACCCATTGTTGAAATATCTCCGTCTGCACCGACTCAGTGGGCTGACCGTCCAACAGACGATGACATCACTACCTCTAGAGCCAAAAGGCAGGATTACACCTTGGACAGGTAGTTTGTCCATCACAGGACCACCGCATAGATAAACACATTCACACTCACACCTACAGGCAGTTTAGAGTTTTCACCTCATTGGACCTGCGTGAAATCCAAGCACAAACCCACGCAGGCATTGGCAAAACAGCAAAACACAGGAATGACACATCGGAGCAAAAACATCGTCGTCATCATGTGTAAAGGGGGGCAGGTGTGTTTTTTAGGCTTTCTATCTCCCACACCTTGTAATCGTGAAAATCACCTAGTTTCCTGATTAAATGTTCCCACGTTGCTTGGTGAACTTATCATGTGATCATCAGACGGACTGAATTTAGGAGAAACAGTGGGAGAAAATAAATGATTTCCATGTGCCCGTGTAGCCAAAGGAGGACAGATTATATCAGTAGATGCAGCTAATAGACCATGATTATGAGCAGCCTCATTTCCGACAAATGACTCCTTTGCCGAGCCACGAGTGCTAGAATATATTATTTTTTCTTGTATGGCTTTCTTTCACAGCGTAACAATGTCACCATAATGAGAAACTTGGTAAAAACGCAAATGTATTCAACTTATCAATGCATTTTCTTTGCCGTAAATCTTTCCCTGTGTCTCTGCTGTGTAATTAAGTGGCGCTGCGGGTTCATGAGCTATGACTGTTTCATTACTTTTGAATAGGCCAAGATGTGCCGATATGGATGAGGATGAGATATCAATATGTCCACCATTACTCGAGTCTTTATTAATTTTATTCTACCATTCGGTGTCCTACCAAGGCTATCCAGGGATAGATATAATATTTTTACAGAATGATCATCTAGTGATTCACTCACGTCTGTGGAAGCCAGTTTTTTTAAAGGTTCAGTAGGTAACTTTTATTAAAAAAACTAAACTTTTTGTCTTGTTTACAGAACTATATCGTAACTAAGTCACAATTCTCCGAATCCACAATTTGACTTGACTTTTGATTTTAAGGTCTTGATTTTTTAAATTGTTCTACTGAGCATCTGCTGGCTAAGACATTCTTGTATCAATTATTGATTAGTAAAGATCAACGTATCATTTTATGCCCTGACAACATGCAATCATTCACATTTTGAAATTTTAATTGGCATGAAGTGTGATATTCCATATTTTTCTGGATAGTATCATCTTCTCGCCCCTCCCAAGTTTTCCTCCTGGCATTTGTAAAAATCCACCACGCCTGAACAAAAACGACCAATCAGAGTGCAGAAGAATCCCAAACGAAGTGTCAGTCACCTGTCATGAGACGGAGATAGACGCAATTTTGCTGTGCTGTAACAAGACATATGGATCAACCATTAAACTAAATTGTTGAATTTGACTCATGTAGCGGCTGGCTAGTTAGCTAGCTTGCTAAGTCTACTATGCGTTCATGCTACACTGTTTACACGGTCCATATATCTCACTCCCCACCACTAGGAGACTCCTCCACTGGAAGGAGAGCAGCTCAGAGCTGCTACTTAGCTTGTCGATCTCAGAAGCTGCTGTCTGCTTTAATCTCAGCTGTAGTTATAGTGGCGAGCGAGTGAGTTAGAGGGACTGTTAGACTCAGCGCTGCTGGCCAACAGTGTAACACTGAGGCATGTTGGAGCTGGCAGGCTGGGAGGAATCTGATATTTTTCACAGATTCTATCTCATGTACTATTGCCAGAATATAGTGATGGTTTCAGCAAAAAAGTGATTGCAAAAACAGACCTACTGAACCTTTAAAACCCTCTAACCAGGAGTTTAAAAAGGAAAAATATGAAATATAATGACGTTTAAATGTCTTATTGAAATAAATGTGCAGTGCCATTATTGGTGAATAAGAGCGAAGCAAGCTGTTAAAAAATGTCTTTGCTGTTTACCCTATTGGTCATTCACTCAAAATATTTACTATATTCTCTAAATCACGTGTGCCACAATAATTGAGCAAATTCTATGATCCAAATACAGTATATTTCCAGTCATATTTTACATTTCCAAGTTTGTGTTTGATTAGGAACTCAACCCTGCCTTCCTGTTTCACTGGGGGTATGAATATGAGGCGACACAGGCCAAATTCCCTCTTTCCCTCCAGTGCAACTTCTCAATTAGTCCCATTGAGACCCGGTAGGCAATCATCGATAATGCAAGTTCAAGAGTAAAACAGCCCCAGCCTCTACAAATGAAAGTGCTTTTTTGGACTCTCATGCAGGGTCACTGCCAAGACCCAGAAGATGAGAGTTGCATTTAAACTTTGTACAATAAACTATTTTTAGTGGTTGCACATAGAAAAATATGCTCGCATAAGCTGAACATGCCAGAGGGTAAGCTTCCTGGTAAACTGACAGTGGCTCAAATCAGCAGCACACTCCTCTGTGTAAAAGGTGTGGGAATAGGCATTTCTACCTATTAATATGTATAGCTTTTGCTTCCTCGTCCTCCCTGTGGAATAAGAATCTGATGGTGTGAGAGGTGGGAAGCTTTGTTCCTCTGCCGCTGCTGCGTCTGCCTCACTGGGGAGAAATGCCATGAAAGTCACCAGCAGCACTGGGAGGTTAAGTGCCAAGTTATAAATCACATAAGACAGTCGGGCTACGGATGCTGTTGGCGTATAGCTGCAGCTCTGCTCCTGCAGTAATGAGAGGTTGTCATTTAAAGGGGCCAAGGTTCATACTAGAAGATGTTCATATTATATATACTCAAAAAACATGATTATTCTCATACTGTCTGTCTGACAGCATGACAATGAGACACTGGAAGGTCTCTTAAACTGTGGAAGCTAAACTCCATTGACTTTTTTTTGTCCTTTTACAACCTGATCAACAAACAACTACTGGAAAAAACAAAAACTTTGAGTCATTTCAATCACAGAGGGATCCTCATTTGCTATGTAAAGGTGTGTAGTGTGCATATTAATCCAATCAGCGACTGATTAGTCTTCAAATATTTAATCAAGCGACTTCCGTTGCACTCGTTCCAAAACACTGAGTAGTTTGAGAAAGGAGCAGATCACAAATTCATCATGTGACATTTCACAAATATCGACCGTTACTATCAATCTTTAATCTTTCTGGAAATACCCTGAGGTCAAGACAGAAGCATGTGTTTGTTCCACCAGTAGCCAACAATAACTGGTACATATTCTTACAATTATTCATATTGGACGGCATGTTTGTTTTCATTCATGTCTGAGGCGCTGGAATCTTTTTCCCACAAATGTATTTCATGATAAGAAAAAGTTTGTTTACCTTGATTTATAAAAACACCAATTTAAGCCTCTGAGTATCAAATAAATAAATCCAAATCACAATAAAATTGCCACTGCCTGACCAGTATTTGATATTAAATAAACATCGGCCCAATATATCAAATATCATTATAACTAATAATATGTAGATGGATCCATTTTTATTATGCTGCGCTTCTCTCGTATCAAAGCAACAGCCTCCCCCTCCCCCTGTCTCCCCCTCTGCATCTTCAGCAGCGATTCTTCATTTGGGAACTGTCACTCATATAAATCTGTCCCACTGCAGGCATCTGGAACATTGATTGAGAAAAGATGGACAACCGAAGCCTGACTGACAATGTCTGTGGTGCAGATTATTAAGCAATTTCTTCTCCAGGAAGTCAATAAATGTCTGACTAAAGTGCAGCACGGTGTCTTCTCCACTGAAGCGTGATTGTTTGATGCCTTTTTATCCTCTCACCTTAAGTCAGTGTGATGCCCTTTGCGTTTGTACCAGCCTTTTTTTTTTGCCATTAGTGGCAGCGTAATTAGCTAATCCCACTGGACCCTTCTAATTAAAACAAACGCCAGGGGCAAGTGGCCATGAACGGGGCAGCAGCATGCCCCAACTCTGCAGAGCAGAAATGGAGAAAAGATGGAGAAGGAGCGCAAGTAAAGCGTAACTGATGTTGCAGTGTGTTATGGGATTTTAAGTGGCCTCCCATTTCTTTTATACAGGCGCCATGACATAAATCCAGGAGTTATTTCACAGGGAGCGCCGTGTCTTTACAGTGCAGCAGCCAGGTATGCAACACACTGAAGTGGCACTTTATACACAAACAAAAGCAGGAGATACTGGGTTGAATGTGTACGGAAGAATAAAAGCTGTCTTTGCAGTGGAGTGCTGTGAGGACCTTTTCATTGTGAAGAGGAAAAAATCGACCTTTAGACACAGTGAGAAGAAAGCACAGTGTGAAATGATCCCAGAGTGGACTTCAGCTATAAGATACATGCATAAATAGAATAATTCCTGCAACTGAGGGTTGTTTATATTCCTTTTAATACCAAAAGAAACTCTAAACTCTCTTGTCCATGATGCTGTTTATCAGTCTGATGCTGAACACTGGATATATCAAGCATAGAGATGTCTGCCTTTTCTCCAATATAATCAAACTATAGCACTTATGGTGCTCAAAGCTAAAATCTTTGAAGCTGAACAGAAATGTCATGACTCAGATTTAAGATAATCCACAGACCTTGTTGCGAGCAGTTTTTAATGTAGGAACTAAAGAAAACAGTTCCTAGGAAGCAGACATCTCTAATGGCTGATATTTTCAACATCTGCACCAAAACAACCTAGATTGGTTAGTGGTGAGTCATGTTTCCATCAATGTGCACATTTAGAGGATTCATATGAGAAAAACTTAATGGAAACATCAAAATTCAGTAGAAATCTTTGAAAATACATAAGAGTTTGTATGCTCGCTTCTGGTGGTTTTTGTCTTTTTTCCTTTTTTGTCGTTTTTTCCGAATAAGTTTTGATGTAGTGAACATTTAGCTGACATGAAAGAACAATTATAAGTTTCCCAATTGAATCCAATTCCTGAATTCTCTCCGTTTTCTCTTGTGGGTGGAAAAAGTAATCTGATCAGCAATCTCTTTTTTATTGTTGTTTTTTCTCTCGAGCTCAATCTCCTCTCCTCCTGTTTCCTGGTGAATTAGCCTACAGCAATAATTACACTGCCATCTACTGACAAAAGTATGTTAATGCAGTTTTGTTTATTCGCTCTAAACCGGTTGATGGCAACGTCCCTAATTTGCATTTTCTTTATTACAACGTTTCAAAATTCCTTTGGGCTTTAATGGAAAAACAGCCTGGATCTACACATTCTATATACTTTGTGTTGTAGATAATCACACATGCATTTAGAGCCTTTTCAGAGCTCCATGCTGTGATGAAGAGAGACTGATGTTCGCTGATGGTGAACATGATGGAAACTCAAAAGAAACGCTGAATCAAAATGAAATCAGTTCTTATGATTCCTCTCTTGTCAGCTCTTTCTTGAACATTTCCATTTTCCTTTTTTCTTCTTCATACGTGCCACTTTGGCTGCACTCACGCTGAAGTTAATCAACTGCCTGAAGTGCCATCGTTCCTTCACCCGTCCTCCTTTTGTTTTGCTCGTTTCCAACTGCACTCACTCGGGCCCATCAAAGGCTCCATTTAAAGATGGGTTTTTAAAGTTCACGTTGGATGGACACAGCTTGCCACTTTGGTTGCTGTGGAAACCAGGTTGACGCATGGACAGGTTGTTGAGAACAGTGGGAGTGGGAGTTTAAGAGGCTATAGAGGCCTGTCAAGATTTATGGATTTTACTGTACGGCTCTACAGAGCTAGTGGCGATTTATTCACCAGGAAGAGGAAATATATAAGATGTAGCAGCCACAAAAAGAAGTCCTAACCACAGGCATTTAATGAGAAGAAATCTATTATACTTAATATGCAACTTCTAATCAGTAGTTTAGTTTAGGTAATTATGCTTATTTGCTTTGTTTACTCAGAGTGAGAAGATTGATTACACTCGAACCAGCAGGTGGCTAACTTAGCTTAGCACAAAGACTGGAAGCAGGAGGAGCCGGGCTCAGTCCTGCGGTGACAAAATCTGCCTACAAGCATCTCAAAAAGCTCACATTTTCTCATCTTGTTTGTTTAATCTGTACAAAAAGCAAAGGCACCAATTCATCAGTTGGGTTATGTGCTGGATCATGTCTGGGCCAGAGGCAGCTGTTCAGCAACCAGCAGAGACTGCAGTAATTAACTGGCCACTCTGAACCGAGACTTAATCCCAGAGTCCACACTCACTGACTCTCAAACTCTGAGGCGTGTCCTGGTAAGTCTGCAAGTGCTTAGGGCTCCCACTGTCAAACAGTCCAGGGCATAAAGGCTTCATTGCAGACACATGTTGAGCTCCTTATGCACACTTTCCTTCAGTTTGCATACCTGCTGCTGACTTTACCTGAGGGATGAACTACTGTTATTAGGGAAGCACCGATCCGTTACTCAGTATTGGCATCGGGCTGATTTTGGCCAAAATCACTGGGAAAAAAGTATATCTGATCTGATCCGTAAGCCTAAACTATTATGTAGATGCTTCACTAAACTTTGGGAGAGCTGCCGTAGAGAGAGGTGAGCAGCATGTGTCACTCAAACAGTTGGTGTTACAGTATATTGAGATATTGTTGTGGGCAATGGATTTCTTCCTTACATAGTTTGCTAAACCTGGAAATCTAAAAACATCATGCTCAAAGTGGATTCAGTTTTGTTTTTTGAGGTTAGTTTAAAAAAGATTGTATCGGATTGGTGTCCGTATCTGCAGATACTTAAAGTTGGTATCAGTATTGGACCTGAAAAGAGGTTATCGTGTCATTAAAACCAGAAAAGACAGACACATGGGTGTTCAGTCTTGCATATTGGGTGCGCTGGTTTGCCTTAATGTAAACAGAAGCTCTGCATTATCAAGGTTAAAGTATGTAAAATAAAAAAAAACATCCCAGAGCTTCTTGTCCCCCAGACGCTGGCGGCATGGAGGGAGGCCAAGCACGTTTTATCTGCATAAAGTGCCCCAAATGCATCGACAAATTGCCGGTTGGAAGCCACCAAGTTTCCCTTAATGCTTTTGTTTCCAGGACTTGTCTTTGAATTAGAGGTTGTTGCTTTATGCAGACTGCAGGACAAAGGTCACGGTTTACTCACCTCCTTTATTTACCACTATAAGCAGTTTATAATCAGCACTGTCAGCACTGAAAGGGCAAGTTGCAGCAACAGCGTGGTCTGAAACCTTATGTGACGCAGGTGCATGCTGGTTTGATGGGGTGCCAGGTTTGGACAGTGACCAGCCAGATGCCTCTTACGGCTCTGAATCTGGCTTACATCCTGGCCTTTCGTCACTACCAGAGGCTCTGTGTGCAAGCACAGAGGACTAGGACTGGTGCTTGGGGAGTAAGGAGCCATGCTTCTGGCGTGTTTCATTCTTCAGAGGCTGAACAGCACCGTGCATCACGCACAAATCTACATTAATGAATTGAGGACTTTTAAGGCATCTTAGTCAGAGGTGCTAACGGCTGGTGTTAGTGGGATGAGATGACGGTGTTGGGTTTCATTCCCTGTGGACCCATGTTCTTGACTGTGTGGTTATTTTTGTGATCACTGCTTGTTTGGGTGCCAGCACATTTGCATGAAGAAGGACATATCTAGTGCCCATAAATAGGAGAGCAAAGAGTATCCATCACCTCACTGGTGACAACCTGTTCTTTGCATTTCTGTCAGTTTGTCACGCTACTGTGCTGCGGCCCGCTATCATCAGGACTCTCTGTTAATCATGTCAGATAACAATCAGTTCAAAGCCAATAGGAAAATACAATCTAACGGACAAATTACATGCAAAAAAAGCCCTGAAACTGGCAAGTATTTAATTCACATCATCAGCAAACTCAGCATGCTAAACTATGTTTTTCTTGGATGACGAGAACAAAGCTGGCACCGGTGCATGTTTATTGTTCCTGCACTAACTATTTCTGAGTCTGGGAAACTGATCAGATTTGCCAGCATAAACACCTCATTGAGTAGACTATACACTGTCTGCAGCATTAGCTTTCACTTTCTATCATATAGAGTCAAATGTTTGTGAGGTGAATATGAATATCCACTGAGAAACAGAATGAATTAACTGATTTACTTTTATTATTATATATAAATATTAATGAACCCATGGCTCGGATTGTTCTATCTCTTCTTTTGTGGTGGAAAATATTAGTGATGCAATTTTACATTACAATGAATAGTATGACACAGACTACAAACATAATAAATCCGCATAAAATAATCAAGACTTGAGAAACAAAAAAAAATCAGTTTCGATATGTTTTATATTCATGTAATCTTGATAATATTTCTATAGTGTTACTATTAATTAACCTACAGTCACAGTTTATATCCGTGTTGTGCTGCGGGTCAGTGTGAACTGACCAGAGTCAAGCTACGCTCATAAAAAGAGCGACGACATCCGGTTACGTTTCAAAATAAAACGTAATATGATTTATGGTTCTTGTCTTATGAATGAAACTCTAAAATAATAAACTTAACTTGACCTATACATCATTTAAGTGTTCATATTTATTGTAAATGTCTAATTCAGGCGTTTTGTGATACATTTTGTGATTCAAATATGGGTTGATATTTCGCGATAAACACATATTACAGGCCTAATCTCAATTAAAAAAGTACGAGAAACTCAAACCTCTTTGAAGGCTTTTATCATCTTAAAAAATCCGTTCAGATTAACAGCTGTGGTGTGACAGCTGCTTCTGCATCGACGCAAAAATGTTTACGCTTTTATTGCGAAAAGTTATTTCCGGCCTCAGCCTGCACAACGCAGTCTAACTTGATAAAACCGCTGCACTGGACAGCTCTGCCTTTTTGCGTTGGCAGCCAGTCTGTACCAATCTGTTTCCACTGTTGCTGGGCACGGACGAGCACCGGGAAAGACGGAAACGGAACGAGACCGGTAAGACAAAGCGCTCTGCTGTCTTCTTCTACTGTCGCACGTGAGCGGGAAAGCTGTCTCTGCAAAAGTTTGGATTTGGCCGAAATTGATCTGGACGCGGATAGTTTCAGGTGTTGCGGAGTTCCCGGAGACTGGAGTAAATTAAACATGTGGTTGTTATAAAGTTTTATTTAGCTCATCGCTGTCGCTGGATTAACTGCGCGTGTGTTTTGGATGAAGACCGTGAATTTTTAGACGTTATGCGTAATTGCGCATCAGCAGCACCAGACGTCTAATCCCCTTTCTCCACACTTGTCGTCCTGTAGGAAGAGAAAATACTTCAAACTGTTTGAAGTGATGAGGAAAGATGTTATGTAGCAAATTGACGAATAAAACAATTAAAATTAAACCCTCAAATTTGCGAGAGTAGCAGGAAATACAAATATCACCATAAAGCCTTTAAGTGGGAATTTTCAGAGAAACATGCATTTAAAGATTTTCTTTTAGTACCACGTTTGTCTAAGAAAAAAGAGGCAAATATCCATAAACAACTATTCATGTTACTCATATTTATAGTCAGCTGTGGGGTGATATTGGCAACATTTTCTTCACTCATGAGCTCCATCCTCTCCTGTAGCCAACATTATGCCCCCACCCCGATTTATGATCTTACTTAATAGTATTTTCCACTGAAAATTGTCAATAAGTTGCCCTGCTGGTGCACTTACTGCTCTGCACTGCATCCTATTGGCATCACATTCAGTATTATTACAGCAAATAAAAACATTCACTTTGCTCTAAAGGGAAGTCACTTTATACAGAATATTGAAACCTTTTAGTGACCTTATCAGACTTTCTGCCACCTTTAATAACAACAGAAGATGATATTCAGGTGGTGATATCCATTGTAACCTTTTGTAAAATATGTACATAACACTGTGTCCTATTACATCTCCGCCTCCTGCTGATGGGCATAAAGCATTTAGGGTTAATTTCTATTTCATGTGTGCAAAAATCTGTAAATCCTTGGACAGGAAGTATAGGATGTGTTTCTCATGTCGAGCATTTTTTCTACACTCCCACACTGAATCGGATAGTGTCCACTGGGACCAATAATGTCAGATTTAATAGCTCACGGAGGAATTGTTGAAGTTTGACATGTCTATTGTATCAGCTCTGGCAGTGAAATGCACATTTTATAACAACAACTGCACACAGAGAAACGTATGTCGGTGTACGGATGTTTGAATCCTCCTTAAGCGAGCA
>CAFUXE010000128.1:199011-212611 GCA_903364295.1 Serranus cabrilla | reverse complement strand
AGGCGCAGACTATAAAACACCATCAATTAATTTAACGGGAGCAGCTAATGTCTTATTATTCAAGTTAATGAAAATAAGTTCTATTAATTTCAAGTTTATTTAACCCATTTCAAGACTTGGAATCTTGGCTTTGTTAAAATAATACACATACTTACATGCAACTTATTCCAACTATGATGTAAATTTGAGTTTACACTGTGCTTCAGCTGTATCATTCGTGGAATTCGTGTATGCAAGAATTTCCTGGATGCATATTAGATTAGACTAATTGAATAGAAAATTCAGAGTATGTGACATGAGCTTACTGGACATACTCCAACCCATAATGCATTGCAGCTCTGAAGAGGCAGACAGAATAAATACAGAACAGCTGGATAAAATAACTCAGGATGATGGTGAGTGACGTTAATGTACAGTTAAGAGGAAAAGCACTTTACTGTAGAAAAAAGTAATGAAAATATTCAATAATATTAGTTTGCCTTTAAAGTAATAATGGAAAATACTGAATTGAGTGGAAGAGGTAATGTTAATTTACATTTTTAAACCAATTTTCATTCATTTCTATGCATAATATTGATTATGTCGTATCGATACAGTATGTCATTATGCACTATGTTGGGGTGCAATTTTGAAAACCACCATGGTGAATTCCCAGCATGCATTGCTTCCCAGCATGCATTGCTCTATGGTTAAAGGAGGGTTCTTTCCACAAACCCTCCTTGTTGTAGTTTGAGGTAAATATGACACATTTTTTTCACATTTTATGAAAAAATATCGGTAAGTTTGGTTAACTTACACTTTTAAGGCAGCAGGGAAACTTATGATCGTTATGAGCAAGTGTTAAAGTTCAAAATAAATGGAAATACGTTTTATTTTATATTCCTATCTGTACAGAAAGGATATGGAACTGAGTCACCCAAACTGTGAGGTTTTGATTCCTCTGCACCCTGAGGAGATGTACTGTAGGTGGTGTGTGTTCTGGGAGTTTTTCTCTGTTTTTAATTGTTTCTTGTTGGCAGCACTGATACAGAGTAGCCACAGACACACAGCGTGTGTGTCAGTATGTTGTCAGAGGTGGATACTCGTTTTAACTTCCACCTCAGGAGGCCAGTGATGAAACATGCCCCAACAAAATGCATTAAAGTGGCTTCATGCTCCTTGTGAGGCTCAACGCTGGAGACACCTTTTCATCTCAGTGGGTCATTTGACAGAAAGCATTAATATTCGATGTGAAAGGGGGTCAATCTGAGGCTACCCTCCCTGTTCTGTCCACTTTGGGAATTGGAAGGAGACGTATTTTCTTCTGAAGGTTGTCTGAGATTGTGAGTGTGGAGAAGCTGGAGTGCACCTCGCATGGAGGGTGAAAACATTAACCCCATTTTTGGAGGGAAAGGCAAAGAGCTCCGATATAAACAAAGAGAAAAGGTGATCATTTGGGATCTGGGAGGGAAAGACGCTGAGTGGTTTCCGGTAACATCCTCATTAAGGCCACTCTGCAGGGTGAAGCAGGACGTCTTCTTCTCTGTCTTGAAAAGAGCGCTTTCTTTTCTTCTTCATCTTTTTCCTCGTCTGTCACAGATCAGGGTCAGTTTGCTGTGGCTGCCAGCACATCATGCACACACATAAATAAATATCTGTATTCTACTTCAACTCTCATTCAAGACTTTCTGTGGAAATCTACTGCATGCATGTGCAAGGCATCATTGAAACATCTTGAAAAATGTATGTTAGCAGCATCCTTTTTTCTTTCTTTCATAACTTTACAGTTTTTTTCAGCCGCTGCCACTTCTGTATAATTTTCTCTGTGATTTGTCTCGTCTGCCGTTCAAGTGGCCTCTCGCTATTTTCCCCTGACCTTCTTCTGATCCTCCCCCTTACTGCTGTTATCTCTGGTATCATCACCCGCTGAGCCAAGGTGACCAGCCTGCTCACACTGAGCAACTCGCACAGCTGGAGCCCGCAAGGTCCAAGACTGAATTTCTACACTTTTGGATTTTGTTGACCTCTCGTGTTCTCTCTCTCGCTCCGCGTGTGACTGATACTCTCGATTTCACCCTTCACTGAAAACGGTCCGAGTCGCACAGTGACCTTCAGTTGGATTCTATGAAAAGTTTTGTGCTAAAACTGTGACGCACTCGCTGCTCGCTTTTTCAATTGCCAGTACAAACACACAGTTAATTCCCTATTAGCTGGGGGAAGCTTGGCACTGGAGGACATCGCTGTCCTGTCAGGGCCGGGCAGAGCAGCACGGCCATAGCTGATGGTTGTTCATGTGAATTCAACAAGAAATTAAAGGGACAGTTCACCCCAAATAAAAAAACATAATTTTCCTTTTATCTGTTGTTATATTTATAATATAGTAGCATCCGCTGACCTCACGCCCTCATTTTACGTGGTCTACCACACAACCGCTGTCATTCCCAATTACTTCCACTTTGTTATAATACCACTGACAGTTGACTGGAATATTTAGGAGCAACTGGACTTGTTGCACAGGCGGCATCCTATCACAGCACCACGCTGGAATTCACTGAGCTCCTGGGAGCGACCCATTCTTCCATACATGTTTGTAGAAACAGTCTGCATGCCTGGGTGCTTGATTTCACTATATCTTAATGTAGTGTATCTACTGCCGATATCTCAACACTTGATTTGAAACTTGATTTGGAGGTGAACTGTCCCTTTAATTTTAAATGCAAAGTGTGTAAAACCTCCACACTCACACCCCTTTAACATTTGTATGTGGGTTGTGATTTATGAAATCGCAGGTTCAAAAGGATTTCTGGATACATACTTCATCAAAGTTCCAGCTAATTTTTAAAGTCGTTGCTTCGGCGTCGAGTTATCTACGCAGCATTTTATTTTGTTAATCATGTCCTTTGGGGGAATCTCAGGATCAAAAGTGGAGAGAAAAATTCCCACATTTCACATTAATTCAGATGTTGTATCGCAAATGACTTCAACAAGCAAGCTTGATAAATTATACATTCCCTTGCCACACTCCAGGGGTTGTGTGAGGAGTGACAGGGCAAGTAACAAGCTGTGCAGGGCTCTGCATGACAGGTAAAATGAAAAGGTAGAAATCTCTATCAAAAGGCATGAAAACCGGCCCTCCTGGCCGTGCTGTCTGTCTTACCCTGAAGTAGAGGCGGAGTGTTAGTTCCCTCCGACCCCTGAGTCCCTCGCTGACCTGGGTCGGTGCCCTGTGTGAAGCTTGAGGTGGCAGAGACGGGGAAGGGGTGGAGGGGAGAGTCACTGACAGCTGCACGAAGCCCGCCTCCAGGCATGCAGGCTGCCCTTTTTCCCGTTGCGAGCCCCCTCTCTACTCCAGCCCCCCGCCTGGCACACTGGCATGCCCGACCGGAAGTGCACAGCCCGGGGATAGACTCGCCGTGGGCTGCCTGCTCCTGACTGGGGAGCTGGAGAAGTGACACTGCTGACCCTGGGGAGGCCGTGTTACGTCTATCATTCAAACCGAGATCAAACCATGACTACTACTGTATGGGAAAGCCTTGATGACGTGTAAAATATATGTAATTTTCACACATTACGTGCCACCAACACTTAATTCGATGATGAGAAGTCGTGGTCATTTCACATAATTTTGTGCGATCAGGTTGTACTTAACACACATTCAGGGTATAGCATGCTAGCTAGCTAGCTAATTCTTGTAAAAATGTACTTGAAGAACAGTAAATTGAAGAAATTCAGTGCCCCATTTTGCTTTTTTCCAAGTTACTTTCATGAGCAGGAACCTCTGGGGCCGAAAAATGGAGCTAATGCAGAAGTCGCAAAAACTGCAGTTCCAAGATTGGCCACTTGAGGCTGAGGTCAATCCCCATAGATGTCCATGTTAAAATGCAGCAAAGATAAACATGTTTACAGCCCGGTACAGAAAATAGTTTTGGTCTCTACAGCTAATTTCCCTGATCATGACAACTGTGAGGGTGATTTTCTGTATAACTAACTTGTTCAAATTATATTAACCTTGAAGTTGTGCATAATTGAGGGCACGGCTGCTCTGAGTGACAGGTAGGTGCTGTTGTGTTTCAGCAATCTGGCTTAATTTATAGGTGACGTGACAGAGACGTCAATGTTTAATACAGTCCATGTAGTTTAGCTGTCATATGTCATTTGACCCACTTGTGCCTAGTTTCAGTAGGACAGGAACTGACGGGACTTTTGTGGTACAGACGTGGGCAAAGTTTTATCTAAAGTAGTTTGGAAAAATGACAGATGTACCAGGGTTTAATTTAACTTTCTTGTTGTCTGTGTGTAAGTGTAATCCCTCCTCACGTCCACTCATGACGCCATTACACCTCTGAGCCATGTGTCCAAACAGCAGCTTATATCGTGATAAGTTAGAGCCCAGGAGAAAAGGTAATGTTTTCTACCTACAGTAGAAGCAGAGGGCAGCTCGGCCTCAGTGGCACATTCACAGTCTCCATCTGATCTCATTCTGATTCGTTGTTATGAAATCATTATCCTCATTAACGGACAGCCCTGAGCCTCGGATACATACACCCTCGCACTCACACATATGTAATGACTCACGCCAACAGTGGCCCCAGTGTTGGAGCCACACACTCACTTACACAAACACATGCACACACACAGTGGTGCGTTTATGCTGCCGAGCTGCTGGTGAATGACAGCGCTCTGGTGTTAAAACACTGGCTCAGTGTGTTCGGCCAGGTAAACCTCCTCAGCTACTCCGCACAACAACAACAAGCGCTAAATAGGACGCTTGTTTGGGCCCAACTGCAGGAAGGGAGGCGGCTAACATCATTTGATCAGAAACACGCCGTTATAGATTGCTTTCATGAATATGCAGATATTGTGTGTGTGTGTGTGTGGTGTCTGGTATCGACTTTTACATTTATTTATGTAGGTTTGGTTTGATGCGTGGCTTTTTTCCAACAACGCCCTGTTTAACATACACACTCATTCATTCATTTACACACGTTCACACCAGTAGCTGCCCAGCACAACCAGGCTTTCATTTGCTGCCGGAGCCGCCGTGGGTTAATTGCCTTGCTCAAGGGCATAATAGTCATCAATATTGACAGAAGGGAGCGTGTTCCTCATGTGCTTTCTCTATGTCAAAAGTATTTATAGCTGAGAAGAGTAGTTTCTCAGTCTCAGATGGTATGTGTTGAGCTCTTGTCCTCATCACTTTCCAGGCTTTCCACCGCCGGGATTATGATAGCAAAAATTCACGCAGGCAACTCATAAGTAGGTAAGTCTTTAAAGAAAGTTTAAGGACACGTTTTTAATGTGGATTCCCATTCGGCAGAGCTGCAAAATAATAATCACTCATCACAGGCTATTTTTGTGTTTGTTTGCTAAATCGGAATGAATGAAATGCATTAGTTAAAGTAAAATATATTTAGCTGCCAGGGATTATTCTGAGGCTAAATTTCAGAATCACCCTGCACTCTAAAAGCTTTTGAATGATATTGTACGTTTTAGCACAATTTGTCCTTAGCGCAGGTCTAAACATTATGTAATATTTCTGCTGGAGTGAAGAGCTACAGTATTTTTCTCTAAAAGTCAGTTATTATAAAAACTACCACTCAGGTTATTGCTTCCAAGGATTCTTGTCGAAATCCAGATCTACTCAGACTTTCTTGTATTACTGTTTCTACCCTCTGAAATTGGACTTTGATCTCAGTGGAAGTACACAGATAAAGCTTGTAACAGAAATAAACATTGTGACATAAATGTTTGAGCAGTCAAGATGGTTTCGGAGAAAATACCAAGATCAGAAAAGACAATTTTTCAACTGCAGGTTGAAGAAGCTGCTGTCACTCGAATGTAAAAAAAAAAAAGTTGCAAATGATGAATATGTAACACCAGCAGCCATCAAGACAAGCACTGCACAGATATTTGTATCAGCGATGTGTCATCTGTTTTACATTCAGCTATCAGGGGCTCGAGGTGAATTTGTAACTGTCTGTACCTGCGAGTCTCATCTTGCACCACAGGAACTCTTTGTGTTTTATTGATGAAATATAAGTTCAAAATGTTAACAGCCCCTTTCCTCAAGTATTTGCTCTAAAACTACATAATTAAGAAGTTGTTTTGCAGGAACACTTCACACCGAACGTAAAGTGGACGTGTGATTTTCTCAACAGTCCCACTTGTCTTGCACTTGACCTGAGTCCTCTTCCTCAAAACACGGTGAGCTCAGGGGAGGACGATGCCTAACAAATCTGCTGCATAATTAATTTGACCAGGCGAAAACCAATTCAGGAATTTTAACACGAGCGTGACAACTCCGTACACCCGCAGCGTCTGTGAACGCTGCTTCTGTGGGTTTTCCGCTTACATTCACACAGCCGTCCTCTGGGAGCTGCATCTGTTTTATCTCCTGCCTCCTGCAGCTCCACATATCAGCTATTGGAGTCATTACAGCCCGCGGGAGGTGGTACCAAAGCTTCCTCCACCAACCCCCCCACCTCCATCTCTCATTGATCAGGCTGGAAAGACATCTAATCCATGCTGATCACAGTAACCTCCACCGTCTGGAGGGCTAGATCTGAAGCACAGCCTCTTGTTTTACTGCGTCTCTTATTGAACCGTGCCGGCTGTGAGGAGGAGAGGCTGGATATTGATGGGTGTGGCTCAGGTCACCCCAGATAGCCTGATAGCTGGTGATGCTGCTGCCTGTGATGCCACTATTGACGTAGCGGCTGACTCAGAATTTCTGCCATCATTCAGCTGCCTTCTTTCATTCAGATCCGCCTCCTCCTCACAATGAACTGGGGCTTAGTGAACCTATCGGTGGTGGCGTGGCCTTTTGATTAAAAGTCAGATTATCACCCTCGTACCATATGTGGGTTAAGCAGCTCTAGGAAACCGACCTTGTTTATTCTTTCCACAGAATCCGTACTCTTTCTGTTTGTGTCGTGTGCTTTTCTCTCCCGCGCTATCTTCCCCCATCTTCCACCTCATTTATCGCTGAGGTGTTTTTCATTTCTGTGTTGCACGAGTGTGTGTGTGTGTGTGTGTGTGTGTGGGTTATGGGCCTGTGCACTCTGCTTGGGGCCTCTTATCATCTGTGTCAAACTGGTGGGCCGAGAGTGGGTGAAGACAGCGAGGGCAGCTCTCTACTCTTCAAGATCCCACATTAACTCCACTTCCTCCAGTTTAAAATCCCTCTTAGCCCTGCAGCAGCCGAGACATCGGCTCTTAACTCACACGGCTGACGCACACATCGACTTACTGATCCACTAAATCACTTCTTTTAACTGCATTGATTCACTGTGTCTCTCTCCATTTCTTACCTGTTTGGTGAGTCAGAGCTTCTACAGTACATCCGGTATATTCGGGGTTGAATGAGTTGAATAAGACTGCTTCTTCTACGTCTGATCCACTTGCACACTTTACCACAGTAAAATTTGAATTGTGTTAATTTCTCTTCGTGTTTGCCAATTTTAAACCAAGATGTGTGACGCAGCAGAAGCCGAACGCCGAAGAGCTCCAGTACATTAGTTGACTTTATCTCCCCCCAGCTCAGTTCAGGCCATCACAAACTCATACTGGCCTGACAGCCCCTATAATTGAACCATATATTTTTTTCCTCTCCGTAAAGAGAAGAAGGGGCATCTTTCAGTGCTCCGCTCCTGGGAGCATTTCTGCTGACAAAACAGGGGCTGCTGGGGCTGGGTTAACAATTGTAACGACACCGCTGTCAGAGAGGGGGCACGGGAGAAGATAAAGAGAGGGGAGGAATAGATATACCTGCTCTCTGGAAGAGCCACACATAGCCAACACTTAGTTTGTTCAGCCAAACCTTGAGGAGAGAGAGAGGAAAGGACAGATACGGACTTTAAAAGGCTTCCTGAAACAACAATAAATAGAAAATGCTTTCAGATAGCCCACCTCTGCTCCGGACTAATAACTGTCTGCTGCACTGTTGGACACTCTATCTAAGAGAATGTGTTTCTTCAGAATAATGGACATGATTTGGAAACCTTGGACCGGACTGACTTACAGAAATGTCTTACACAGTGCTCTGTTGTCAGCATATCTACCAACCTCAGCATGTGCAGAATTATGTCTTTTTAGTATAACTTTTTAAGGACTTTATGTTCTCCTCACCTCCACCAAAGTGGTTATGTTTTTCAGCAGGATTACTGAAAAATTACTGGACCAGTTTTAATGAAACTTGGTGAAAGGGTGAAGAACTCATGGACTTTTGGAGTGGATCTGAATCATGGGGAGGATACACAAATTAATTTTTACTCTCGTTGCAAGATTGCAAGAAAAGGCCTTTTTTGTTGCATTCATGTGGTGTCACAATAATCCGAAATAATTAGTTTCTGACCATATTTCATGCTCATCTGATGAGTTTCTTTTGCTCTTTAATGTCATGCAAATACTAAAAACCAACAAGATCTTCAACCTAAAACGGCCCATATGAGCGTTTCTCAAAACGACCCATATGATGATTTTTGCGGTACAAAACAGAGCATTCTAAAAATAGCACACACGTCATTATACATAGACATATGGTTTGCACTTTTAAAAAAAGGCTGCAGTTTGGTTGAACTTAGGCTACAAAAGCACTGACCTAGGTTAAGGACAAAAAAACTCATGGTTACGCATATAAAAGACAGTTAAAAAAGTAAAAAATGTGCTCAAATGCCAGAAGTGAAGCAGTTAAGAAGGTGATGTGACTCTCTGTTACGTACAAATCTGATGCACAAAGCGTGAGGCATGGAAGATCTGTGATGTTTCGAGAACAACAAACAATATATCGTCTTTGTAGTGTTCATGTTGTTTCCACATTTTGACTTTAAGCTCATGAAGAGGCCGAAGTTTGAAAAGTAACGACCCAACTCGGGGCACTGGGACCCTCTGAGGACCATGTGAATGCACCATTGGTCCACTCTTGTAATTTATAGTAGAAGTTTTTTTTCCTTTTTAGTCGTTTCAGTTGACGGACCGACACACAGAATCCCAAACAACCTGAGCGCAGCTTATTGTGTCCTAATTCTCCCGGTGGTACGAGCCCGGGTGGTGCAGGATCTGCAGCCCAGTGACGCCTCAGTGACTCTGTTCTGAGAAACAAGGCGAGAATCAAAACAAGGTACTCTTCTTCTTCTTCAAAGCCAGATTGAACCACAAAAGTCTGTAAAAAATCAATAGCTAGATTGCTGTAGTGAAAGAGAACACACTCGCTCTGGGCTCTGCTAATGTTTTTTGATGGTAAACTTAGAGAGAAAACACAGGAGGGAGCATCTGAACAGAGAACCTGCGGGCTGCGGATCGCCCCCCGCGCTCTTACTTTCTCTTTCACCCTTTTATATACAGTAAAATCTACCTGCAGACACTTGTCTGAAGTGAATATAACATGGTTTCCATCTAATATATATACACTGATGAAAGGAATTAAAATAGATCCCAGGGAATTTTCCTCATCCACCTTCATTGAGGCGGTAAAAATGTCCATGTCAGTCTCACGTACATAGATTTCCTTTGCGACATGGGTAAATTACAGGGTTTTATTTAAACCCTCCCCGGGGTTATTTCAGTGAGCACGGGCCTGGCGAATAATCAGGGCTGATTAATCATATGTTTGAGAAATCCATACAACCCTTTTACAAAAAAACTAAGTACATTCAGTATTTTAAGTATCCATATATTCAAAGACAGATGGTAAAAATGATGAAAATATAGGTTGCTACTTATTTATTGATATATTCCAATACCTGCAGGTTTAAGAACAGTTGCATTAAATACTTTAAGGTTTGTTTTTAAAGGTTTGTTTGACATTTTGGACAGAGAGTTGCATAAGAAAACTGATGCTACTCCCTCATCTGCCACTTGGCTTAGCATACAGGCTAGTGCTGTGTCTGGTATTTGATGCTAATATGCTATTTAGTACCCTAAAACACTATGAGATTTCTTAGTATATCTCACATTTTGTTTTAGTAACCAGTAGTACGTGAATTGAATACTGTTTTTGGTAAAATATAGCATCCAAACCCTGAACACTATGAGTTTTAGAGCTGCCAGTTTCTGTTGCCAGGCTAGCTGTTTCCCTTCGCTTCCAGTCTTTGTGCTAAGCTAAGCTAACCAGCTGCTGGCTGTAGCGTCAAATTTAACAATTATCAGACATTTATTAGTGTTATTGATCTAATTCATCCCCAGAAAGATTTTTCTGTGAGGCTAAACAGTGTTAACAACACAAACCAGCTGAGACTCGTGTTCCAACTCTTTACAAGGAAAAAAAGGTGTATACACAGAGGAGTCATTCATTAATTTAAATGAAATGCAGTAAATGCCATTGAAGGTGGAGAGCAGGATTGAAATACCATGTTGTCGCAGGTACAGGCTCTTGTTTAATTATGTAATCTTGTTACAACCTCTTCAGTACATTTACATAATTCCAGCTAATGTAAACACTCGACTGTTTACATTTTAGTTTTATAACTTCTTAGAAATACACTTGGATCGAGGACTCGAATGGCATCATTTGACTAATAATTCCAGTATTTTGCTTTCACAAGACAGAATGAAAAATGGACAACTTGTCTGATGCCCATCCCACCCTGGATTTTACCATTATGAGCATACAGAACGGCTGTTTTTCACAGCATTTCATACATTTGCTTTAAATCCTCCTGACAGCAGGATGGAAACATGTAGCCGGTGCAGAGAATTCGTTTAATATTCTTAACACTGTGTTCAGTCATTGCCTCCGCTGGATCTCGACAGCCTGCCCACTTCACAGCCTATATCAAGGCGCTCCTCCTTCACTGTAAACTTTTCTGTGGCACATGAACACACAGGCCTCCTCTGGCCCGGGCTCACGTCTAACCCCAAAAGCACACAGTGAGAGTTGCCTGCAGGGAGAGTGACCCCTCACAAGGTTCAGGAAACACAGAGAGGAGCCCTGTTCCCCCTCTGGCCCTGGACACAGGGGCACACAGGAGCCTTCAGAGGGGATGGAGGCAGAAGGACAGGATTGGTTGAAAGGACACACATTGGAGCTCTTTATTTCTACTTCCTCCTCCACCTCCCTCTGGCACAGCCCTCTCTCCACACCGTGCCGTTTCCCTCCTGTCCACACACACGCCTTTGAGCCAGCTCGCCCCAGAGTTGCGTCTGATTTTGGCGGGTGCTTTCTTGCCTGTTTTTCTTGTCTGCTCTGTGATCTCCCAAGTCCAAAAGCTCCAGCCAAGTTGATCCAACTTCCTCTACCTCTGAGCCCCAAGTCTTCCTAACAGCACAGACCTGCAGGGCTTTATATCGGAGAGAGAGAGACGGAGCGAGAAGCGAGAGGAAGCCAGTCTTTCAAAAAGATGAGTAATGGGCCCTGAGGGCACTTCTCAGCTCCCATGGAAGCCTGCTAGCCCTTGCTTTTCTACATGCCTAGAGAGGTGTTACATAAATGACAGAACATCCTCGATGGCCACTTTTTGTATGCTAAAAGCCTTCTCCCAGGTTGGTGTTTATGTTAATGACTGTAGTCAGGGTTTTGAAGTGCCTGGATGATGAGCAGCTAGCCTAGAAACGAAGGAGTGGCTCTGACCTTGGCCCACTTCAGGGGAGCGCTCTGGTTTCTGACTAATAGAGTATGCCCTATTCTTTCTCCCACAACATGCACTCAAAATAGCTCTGGCATGCCCCATTAAGCAGCATTTTAATTGTTAACACGGCATACTCTGTCCTTGGCACACATTAACTACTTCATTTAAATGTCAATCCCAATTAAAGCAGGACTGAGGAGACGCTCGTTTCAACCCGGGAACAAGTGTGGTGCTGCAACCGCAATCGCCATTATCAGCTTTTAAGAGAGTTGAGTACAAACCTCAAACAGTTTTCTGTTTCTCACCTGATGACTGACAGCTCACTCACAGGAACTATTTGTAATGAAGTTTTTACCCTTCACGATCTGCTTACTAGTCACGGAGAGTTACTCGTCATGATAATTATGAGATTGAGTTTTTGACGGACTGGTCTCCCCTCAAAAACTTTAAAGGCAGCAAAATATAACTCATATTTACAAAGTAGAAATGATTTAAGGCAATGCAAGTTTAAATGGTGGATGCCACACACACAATTAACCTATTAACCTAACTTACATGTTTTTACATAAATTCAGTGGCTCATATTTTGTGGATCACATTTTTTTCCCCATGTAACTTCCAGTCCTCACGTCACCCTCATAACTCCTTCACTTCTAGCATTTACGTACATTTATTTACTGTTTAAACTGTCTTTTATAACATCTAACCAGGAGGTTTTTCGCCCTAAACTTAGGTAAGTGCTTTCGTAGCATAAATTCACAGAAACTGTAGCCTTTTTTTCAACCGCGAACCTAAGGTGAATGTATAATGACAAGTGTGCTTTACTTATATATAGATAATATATATAATATATATACTTATAGATATATATTTAGCCAACATGATGCTAGTAAAACATCATAGTTTTCTGAATGATTTTACGTTTTTTTTTCAATGCACCTAAGCTGAATGAATGGGGAAAAAAAATTACTATTGAGAAACTTGGTTGTCAAAATTACCTTTTTAAAAAAAAAAAAAAAAAAAAAAAAATTTAAAAACGGAACCTGAACTAAATTTTATTTAATTTTTTGATTATGTGTTTTTATTTTATTTCTGCTTTATTTACTTGGAATATTTAGGGACATTTTTCACATTCCAGTTCCAATAGCTGAATATTCTAACAATCTATTGTTCATTGCTCTTTAAAAGCTAAAGTTATCTTTGTTCGATATGATAATGGTGACATACCAGTTACATACCTTTGCAGTTTGCTTTCTTTTCATCGTCTTCCTCCTTCCGCTTTCTTCCCTGTGCACCAGACAGCATGGAGCTCTTCATCATGACTGAATAAGAAAAAAACACGACCGTTCGATATCTTTCAGAACTGTCTTGCTTGACGGTTGATCGTCTGTTAGTGTGTGTATGCATCAAGCCCATAACATACACACACACACACACACACCAAGCTTTTATTTTCCTCCTGGAAGCTGCTGCTGATAGTTTGTTGTAGTGGATCGGTGGCTTTGTGGGCAAGCAGCACGCCACATAACAGACTCTGCAAAACCATTTTTCCATTATTATTATTATTGTTGTTATGGATTTAAAAGTTTATATCTGGATTTGGTTTCTTCTTTTTCTGCATGGTCTTTTCTTGTCAAGCTGCTGGGACATGAATGAAGCTGCCTACGAATGTTGGGATTATAAAATTACTCAGACAAGAAAACAGTAGCTGTGAAATATAAAGTGTGCTCGGGCTGCATTGGGAGGTTATAGTTAACGGCATTAAAGCATCACTCCCCCATCGCTGCACAACCCTGCAGCTAATTGCAGCACCTGATCTCCTGTGAACATGACCTGATGCAGATGTTGGTAAAGTGTGGGCGGTAAGCGGATTTCAAAGCTTTTTTAACCATTCTGCACTTCTATTGAATCATACCGGCCCCTTTATGGAGGAACACTACTGAGTGTTACTTCATTGAATTGTTGGATCCAGATATTTTTAAGTTCGACCTTTACCAGAGCCTAAAAGTCAGGATCATCCAAGTCTCTCTCTTATGATTACCCCAACTTCTTGGAAG